>JAZHYW010060253.1:0-51082 GCA_037355805.1 Ixodes ricinus | reverse complement strand
CTCGGTCCTCGGCCTCGAGTTGCCGGTTTCTTCAACCCATCAGATGCGTTGGGTGTCAGAAGAACGCTCGCGTCCATCGCCAAAGCAGTTCCAAATGTCGCGCGAAAGTCTGACGTTCGGTGGGATGTCGGAACGCACAGAAGAAACAGCTACCGGTTTTATTGTTCCGTTTGCATAGAAGTCCTACGCGACGGGAGGCATAGAAACGTAATGTCACGCGCGATGGCTGGGCTCCGTCGGACGCGATGCTTTTGTGTGCGGACCATTCCCGCGGCCGAGTACTCTTATTCGCGAGGTTGTCGCGGACGTCGCCGACATCGTCCAGGACGATCTCGTCGTCCTCGCTGCAGATGACTGCCAGCGGGTCGAAGACAGAATGACCAGCTTCAAACATCTCTGGATAACAATCACTCTCACCGCCGCTACGATCAGAGTCAGGCACGTCGGAACTCGAAGACTTCGACAAAGCGAGCGATATCCTAGACGCCATCGTCTCAAAACCGTGCGCTCGAAATGCGGAAGTTAACCGAGGAACCTGAAGCGCGAGACGATGAGAGAGTCAAGTCTGCGATTGCGTGCAGGGGGACGCCCCGCCGCAAGGAACGGTGGGCGAAGTACGCTATTGACCCATTAAACATGGCGGCCTTCTGAATGAGGTGGATTCGATTTATCCACGAAACAAGCGAGCCACTTAAAAATCAAATTTAGCGAAAGTATAGTAACATCCAATGGGACCCAGCAGTAGTTACCTCGAATATTATCTTTGGCGTGTCCTAACCCTTTTAAGCGAATCGACAGCACTACGAAGTTCGTAGATACTGAAGGCAGTACGCGCTGTGGGCCTAAAAATACAAGCAGCCAAATCGTACGTCTACCGACTGCGCTCGGGGAAGAACTGTTCGGCTAGGTAAAGCGCACACAACGGAAATAATTCACGCAAGCGACAGAACGCTACTAAAACGGAACGCAGAATCGTTGCTTTCTAGCGAAAATAGTAAGATAAAGTGGCGAACCTCAAATAGTAAAATAAGCATCGACTATTTTATCTCTTATTCATCGCGCCTCACCGAGAGTAATCCATTCATCGTAAGCCGAATCGGAGAACTTTACCCGCACTTTTAAACATCGGCAATGAACTAAACCGATCGCTACACAAATATCAAATACCTGGCGTTCCTCGATTTTTTTTCACAGTTTGTTTTTTCCAATCGTATATCTCTCTGTCACATTTTTATATTCTTCGCATTTGCCCGAGTGACAGATCTCACTTCACTTTCCGTGCACCATCGCGAAAAACATTCGTCGAGAGCAGGCCACTTTAAAAGTTTGATCGAATGAAGAGTCACCACTCGCGGCGCGGTTTCAGCCCTAGTAAGCCTGATGCTTGCGGTGCACATTGAATTTCAAATTCAGAGCGCCGTCGTTTCTCAGAAATGCCACCGAGGCGCTGCCGACACAGAGGACCGTTTGAGAGACACACTCAACAAAACATGAATAGAAAAGAGTTCAAGCCGGCGGGCGCACCTAAGGCAAATTCAATGTCTGGCGACGAAGCAACGACCAAGAAATATTCGCAAATCCCTCTTTTCGCTCGAACAGCTTGAGCGTAGTGCGCTTACAGCTTAGGGTAGTGTGAACACCGAAGGTATTTGAGGGCAGGGATACCCGAGGAAAGTGGGACGGAACGTTATGAAGACCGCTACGAAAACCGCTAATACATACTTCGGAGAAAAATATGTAAAAATAATATAATTCGGGAAAACTAGTTATAAAATGATATATATATAAAAAAAGGCTTCATATATGCCTTACCAGGAATCGAATCCACGGCCACCGCACACCAAGGGGCGACTTGCGGGCTGTACAAACCTGATCTACGTCACGGGCGAAAAGCGCGTGTGGGTAGCCACGTGAACATGCATCATGTCACCACATAACGTATTATAACGTCACACAAACAAAAAAACGAGAAGAACAGTGCTTAAGTTTCCTGAAAGCCTCAAAGGATGATGCTAAAACAGAATCTGTTTTCATCCCTAAGATAAAAATAAATTTCACAATTTTCTTTTTTTTTCTATAGAAAATTAACAAAAGTTAGCCGTCCCTTACTCAGGACTAACATTTCCCGCAGTACTCCTAACATACTACGGCCCTTCGATTACGTGGTCTGGAATAGTGTCGTCACGATATGGGAAATATTTCCCTAGGCAGAAAGTGAAGTACCAGAGACGTGCTGCCAACGTCAGGAATCAACCAATCAGATCGCTCGAAAAACTTGAGGGATGGACCTGGGTTCGGAGAAGCCACCCTGTAAAAAGTCGCTGCATGCGTCTACCCCAGCTTTCATGAAGACCTCATTGACTCGTCAAAAAAGATAGACGTTTGGAAATTCAGAACTAAGGGTGGGCCCCTCCGCCGCCAACCTCGATTAATCCGTCCGAGAGGGACCATTCGTGCGAAACGAGCCATCTGCTTACTGCGCTATGCGGGGGCCCCCATTCGTTCAAGAAGCACGGCGCGGGCTCAGAACGCCCACAAGACCTCTACAATCCACCGCCAAAAAAACAAAAACTAGAGGACGCGGTGGTTTTGAGCATCGACCCAAACTCCTGCACGCGCCACGGCGCCTCGCGAAGGAGTTCGCCGGCTATACTACGTTCACCCCCAAGTTGACAGTGCGGTGAACCCTACGCACTCTCCGGACCAATCAGCTGCCTCCCTTTCATCACGTGACCCCACTTTCTGCGCCCGAGAATGAGAGGAGCGTGGTCACGTGGCGAAAGGTGAGCGTGTGACTGGTCCAAGGAGCAAGCAGTTTCAGCCGCACTGTAAGCTCAGGGGTGAACGGCGTGTATACTCTGCTGACCCGCTAAACTGACAGCGCGGCGAAAACAACGTGCTCCTCGGACCAGTCACACGCTCACCTTTCGCCACGTGACCACGCTCCCGCCCAGACAAACGCCCAGAGAATGGGGTCAGGCGATGAAAGGAAGGCGCTAATGCCGGGGGAACACTGCTCGTAACATTATACACAAAGACAGTCTGCAAACAAGACTCACCGCAATATCCGTGGTTCGAATGCCGCGTGCCATATCTTTCTCCTTGAACTCATTTCCACGCAGCATTCAAAGCACGGATCGCGCGGTGACTCGCGTTCTAATCTGCCCGCAGACTCGTCTTTCGTAAGATAATATATGCAGGGTGACCCCGGGCGTTAGAGCGCACCAAGTACAATCCTGTTCACGCCTAAGCTGACAGTGCGGTGAGAACTATGCACTCGTTGGAACAGTCCCACGCTCATATTTCGCCACGAGACGCCGCTGCCGCCCAGACTTGCAGAGGCGGCTGATTGGTCCGGGGAGGCCTAGCTCCCGCAGCGCTATCAGCTTCGAGGTGAGCGGTGCATAACTCCTTCCTCTAGCCGCAACGTGCAGGCCGCACTTTGCCCGCAATACCCACCGACGCCGCGGCCTGCGAAGGAGGCCTTCTTATATTTAGAAGGGCGGGAGCCGCAGCGCCGGACAAAGCACGCCGCCGCAGGAAAGCGACAGGTGGGAGCGTCTGGGCAAGCGGCGCTCGGAGATACGCTGGGAAGCAGAAGGGAATCCAAGAATAGTCTTACTCCCTATTATCATTACTCGGGTACATTATAGTTTAAGATGATATTCTCGTTCTGTCCTACTGCTTCACAGTACGGCATTATATATGTTCTATTGAAGTATAGAATTAATATCTGTTAGAGTATTATCATATTGCAGTAGAATTATATTATAAAGTTCTTACGACAGGATTACGTTATACTGTTTTTGTATTCTAGTATTACTACATTACGCAGTTATTCGTAGTCTTCCTTGACAAACAAAACAGAAGAACGAAAACTGAGTTTTCTTTTTATACAATGGTAACAAAACACTTTAAACGAATTTCTCTCGAAAACAAAAAAATGAGCTAAAAGATTTGTTAGAAACGAAGTTGATAAGAAAGGGGAAAAAAAGGCCTACTGTACCACAGGAAAAAAAAAAGAAGTCCGCCGTGCAGACAACAGGTGCGTGAGCCTAGCTCAGTAAAATGCTGTTTGTACAAGAACTCGCGGACAGAAGGCACGTACCATAGTCAGAGCTCGCGCCCGTGCGCTTTATGCACTGCAGAAGTTTTTGACTTGCATGTGGAAGCTTCGAACTTCCATAATGGTTTCCGTAGAACTCATTTAACAAGGCCAGGTTCGCACAATATAACGATAAAAATTCCTGCAGAAGGGGAACAAGATGGACAGAGGGCGAACACAAATCTCCAAACTTGTGTTTAGGAGATTGGTGCGCGACTGAAAAAATCCGCCTGATCCTCGTATCGAATCAGGGATCTCTGCATTTCCAGTGGAGCACTCTACCAACTGAACTAACCAGGAGTTAGACGCTGGTTGGATATCAGGACCAGGCGGATATCTTTCAATCGCGCACCAGTCACCTAACAGTGTTTCGAGATTTGTGTTTGTCCTTTGTCCCCCTTGTTTCCCTTCTCCAGGGATTATTTTAGTAACTCTTGTCCAGTTCGCTTGCACCTTAGCATTAATCGCATTATGCCATTATCACCAGGAACTACATACCATCCAATCAAGGCCCAGTTTACAGTCCTAGTACAGATTATCGCCCAGTTGTTTTATAAGCCTCTCATTTCTCACCTTTCTTACAAAGCAAGCATTCATCATTTATAATTACAGATTCACAATGCTCGCCCCCCCCCCCCAGGCCAAAAAAACGCAATTTGTAGTAAAAAAAAAATTCTAGTTAACGCACAGCTTGCCAGATTAATTTGTTTTGCTTTTTATTGTTCACTCCCTGCTTAATCTAACAAAAACCGTCAAAACCGGCCGCACCGTGAAAACAGTGACTCTAGCCGGAGCCCGCCGTTTAACACCGACGGGAAGAGGCGGAAGCGGAGCTTTAGCGTCACTGCACCGCGGCAGCTTAAGCGCCTAAGCCTCCAACACAAGGAAACAAAGATTAGAGCTGCAAAGTCCGCCAAACAACCAAAGAAACCCGACGAAACACTGAAACCAAGCTAACAGAAGAACGCGAAGCAAAATCTACAAAACAGAACACCAGTGTACATTCCCCCTAACGATGGACCGCAGCGGACGCCGCGAATCATCGGAGCCAATCCAACAGACGTGTGAGTACTCACATGACCCTCGGGAGGGACGCAGCGACGTAGTCACGTGACACACTTACGGCACTGGATTGGCTGGGATGGCCCGTAGCGTCCGCTGCGGTCCACGCTAAGGTGAAACGGGGTATATCGTCGCAAGCGACTCAGCCAAAGGTTTACATTAGAAGGGCATTTCTTTCTCGAGCAACATTCTCTTCGACGAACCGCCAATCACCGCAGACGATCGATAGTTCCCATCAAAGCGGCCCCAGGGTGACCTTGATACGCTTCAATCCTCGATTAATCCCACCTTAACCCATCCAAGGATGTGGCTCCTCGTCCGGAAGAGCGGTTCGTCTTCCTCCTCCTCAAAGCTCCCTTTCTCGATCTGCCCGATTCAACCCAATCAGTCTGCCCGAACGGAGGAGCCAGCAAAGCCGCTTAGGGAGTGTCGTTGGGAAGAGAACGCGACACTTCCTGGTGACGCCGGTGGAACGATTGATTTCAATCGGACGGTTTTCTGTATATGGGGGACTTTTAGCGAACCGTTACCGCGTTCCACGCACCGCACTACCGGAGCCTTTGAAGCGTGCTTTTAAAAGCGCGCGCCCCGCGGTCACGGTATCACCCGGGCGCGCGCTTAAAGGCGTGCTCGCAGCTTAGGAGAGGAGAGCGCTAATGGGATTATCTTACCGGGGTTGTACTTCGGCCTTTAACTTAGGGAGAAGTACACGCAAACCGAATTTATTTTGAGATATACGTGCAGCGATTGCCGCAGCGCATGCGGCGAGCCTCTCTGCCTCCTGTTATCTGTCGAAACCGTCGTGACGTCATCGTCGGCATCCACCGAAAGTCGTCTGCTTCTTGCTCAGGAGTGGCGGTGACGTCAGAACGACGCCGAGCTCTTATTGGCTGATTGAAACAAACTAGTGGGTAGACCTCAATGCTCGATGCCTTCAGGTCTACCCGCTATTTTCTTCAATCAGCCAATAAGAGGTCGGCGTCGTTCTGACGTCACCGCCGCTCTTCCGCAGAAGCAGACGACTTGCTCTCCGCATAAGGGCGAGCAAGGGTTATCTGACACTGACGATGACGTCCCTCTTGATAGTTTTCTCTCCACCCACGTGTTTTCCTCCGCTCGGCGCGCCGCAACGGGCGGGATACGACGAAATTTCATCGGCGATTACGGCTCTCCCACTAATAGGATTAAAAGCAACAACAACAAAAAACCTTAAGTCAATCTTGTATGAAAAAAAGAGATTTTTTTTATACAAGAATGTTTTCTGTTTTTTTTAAAGCGGTTAGTGGCTAAGCCCTTTTCCGGCGCTGATCATCCAGGCGAAAAACGCCGAGTCACCGGGCTATCGACGCGTGCGCGGCTTCTAATATTCCGCATCGTCCTGAGCGTGCGCAGATACACTGCGTATGTGCAGAACGCGTTCCACAGCTCAGCAGACAAAGATGGCAGTGCAGAGAAGGCGATGATCGAAATGGTTTATGGACTTGTATGCTATTCGTTACAAACACGTCCGTTACCCGTGCATCGCTACTTTTTTTTCTGTAACACACATATAAATGGTTTCTTTGCGTACCTCGTTTCACCTTAAGTCCATACGCCGCCGACGCTACGAGCTGATGGGACCAATCAGATCAGCGTCAAAAACGCACCACCTTGGTGCTCCTCCTGTTGCTGTACGTGTTCTATCATCGCTGAACCAATCATAAACAGGAAAGGCCTAATGACTCACGCTTCTGACGCCACTCGTTTGGCCTCATTACCTCGCAGCGTCGTCTGCGTCTGGACTTTAAGGCCGATGTACACTTCGCGCTTTCCACTTTTTCCCGCCTCCTCCTTTCCCATATCCTCTCCACTTTTTACCTTGCCCCAACCTGGCTCCCCTCGAAGCTTAGGAGATGGGAGCGCTAAGAAAATTATCTTTCATGCAGAAAACCGAGCTTGTACGTCGGCCTTTAAGCTGAAACGATGTATAGTAACAGAACCACGTAACGCTTCCTCGTTACCTTAAAAAAATTTACAAAAAATCTGTCGGACGGATGGAGTAAGTGTGTCGCGCTCATTGGATACGGCTGACGAAACCTGCGCTAGCACCGACTTGAACGCTACCGCTACCAATCAATCGATGCGGGCTATGATGGTCACGTGGATCAACGTGTCTGATTCGGGGCAGAAGTCGAAATAAACTACCAAAGGCAATTTGTACACTCTGTCGACTACTAAGCTGAGAGTGAGTGGGAGCCAGGCGCTTGGCCGACCGATCCATCCCCATTTTGCACCACACGATCCCGCTCTCGATGGGCGGCCGGGTGGTCGCGAGGCGAAAAATAGAAGCACCACTGTTCCGACGAGCACGTAACATTCGTCGCACTCTCAGCTCAAAGGTCAACGGAGTATAGGAAGCTTGAAACCGGAAGCCCGCCAAAGAGACGGCTCGTTGGAGAACTGCCATCGATTTGGCCGAGCTACTAACATTAGCGGAATTGCACGCATCAACAAATAGAGACAAAAAAAAAATGAAGGGAAAGCGAAAAAAGTGAATAAAAAGAAAACAGTAGAAGAGAGGGCTGCGGTTCAAATTCTTTCATTTGTTCGTTCGTTGACGTCGTGCGGTCTCCAACAGCGGATACCTGATTTACCACGAGGGTTCCGTGTGGAATTCCGAACCCTATTGCGTTCACGCACCTCGCTTCGTGATTTGTCCTTCGGCGTTCTGATCGGCTCATGCCGCCATCTGATTGGCTGCGAAGAAGCGATAATGAGATGCACGGGGCTCGCCCTCGCCCCCCTCGTTTCTTAAAGACCGACGACCAGTTCGCGCTTTCCACTTTCCCCCGCTTCCTCCTCTCCCCCTTCTACCCTGTCCACTGCTGCCTGTTTCCTCCATCCCCATGGCGATGAGGATCTTCTGCCTTGCAGAATCCCGAGTCTGGTCGTCGGCCTTTAAGACTCTCCGCGACTGTACACCAACACGCTGCGAAGCCCGCGTTTGCCCACACCAGGTGTGCGCGCTGCTCCTGCGCAGAAACCAAACTTGGGAGGACTACTAAGCGTCTTCCCATGCGCAGTACCGACAGCAGCGCTACTGCAGCACCGTGACGTCACAGAGTTGAGCTGGAGTATGGCCGCACCGCGTTCGTCTTTCGGATCCGTCCACGTGAAGTGGGAATGAAGTGGGCGCGGCGAAGCAGACTCGGGCCCCGGGGGGAACCGCGAGTACCGACGTCGCCGAGGGAGGCGCCGCCGCTCACTCGATCACCGGCGCGCAGCACTCCGGCGCGGTAAGTGCTCTCATCCCCCGTGTCCGGGAGATGGAACAGCGCCGGATCTTCCCTGATGTGTTTACCTATGCGACCTGCCGAAAGGCGGCCCCTTTTCGTCCGTCGGTGCCGGTCACAGTCGGCGGCGGACGGCTGGTGTGGCAACGACACGAAGTCCGCTCCTAGGGTACACTTAGGTGTAGCTCGAGCCCAGCGACCTTCTGCCGCGACAGAGCGGACAGTCTGGGAGTTCCATTGATTTGTGGCGTGAGTGTGACAATTCGATATCGAGGAAAGACGAAAAGGTGGGAATTGGGAAATCCTGCTAGACAATACTGAGTTTGGAGATACACACCTTTCTTGCTTTCCTTTTTTTATTTTGAATTACTCCAATTAGAGAGGTCGGGACACTGTCTCCGTTCGACATCGCACCACTTTCCGAAATGATGTCCAAATATTTTCAACCAAAAGTTATAAGCAAAAAGCTTTGGCGACAGGCTTAGGATAGCAAAGCCAACGCGGGCGATCCTTTCATAAAAAAAGGCATTTTTCTAGCGAGGCAGAAGCGAGGATAAAATACCAAGACCCAGGCGTTACCGGAGCGCACCTACGACACGAATAGAGACACAACGCCCACTCACCCGAAAACATTATCCTCTAACCGCACCCAGACTCGTGGAGGCGTTGGACAAGCGTCGGTACCGGGCCGCCCCCACCGATCCACGATTACGACAGAATCCCG
Organism: Ixodes ricinus; assembly: GCA_037355805.1. Lineage (NCBI taxonomy): Eukaryota > Metazoa > Arthropoda > Arachnida > Ixodida > Ixodidae > Ixodes > Ixodes ricinus. Next base: position 41,919 of record JAZHYW010060253.1, on the reverse strand, counting down.
ACACCGAGTGTCGCAAAGCCCCAGCAGATTGCCCCGTGCCACCGAAGTACAAAGCCCCGCCGAAAGATTGGACAGCCTCCGATAAGCTCTCCCCCGGTGATCGCGATCCTTTCCAAATTCATTCCAAGAACCTAGTGTGCATACAACTAGCCTGGAACGTAAGAATTTTAAATTAGCCGGCATATTTGAACAGGATGTTTATTGAGAAATCGACAACGTCGAATGATTCTACAATAAATTTCACAATTTGTATTAAAAAAAAGAAAAAGAAGAGGTAAACGCAGAAACATAATCGCTTTTGATTACACGAGCGAATATATCTCCGAAATTGAAATGTTATCTAAGGAAAAAGAACTTTAAACGTGGATATATTTTTTATTGTTGTTTATCCTTTTTTGCACAAAATAAAATTAGAGCGAAACAACGGGAGTAATGATGATAATTCCGGTTATTTGTCCCTCTAGTTCTGTCTTTCTAACAGACCGATTTCACCAGCCAGTCTGGGTACACCTAAAGCCCCTCTATCCTGGGAAAAGTGGCGCCATTCCTTGTTGGGGACATGCTCGAGACACGTGCCGCGCGCCAGTTCTGGGAAGAACATGGCGTCTGAAATCTAGCTCAGTGCTGCGCTGTGCCGCCATGATCTTCCCAAGGGCTGCACGTTGCAACCTCTTCGTGCATCGACGCACCTTGCGCTACTTTCGAAACATGAAGGGGCTTTAGGTACACCTGCTGCAATGCATCGAGGGAACTTTAGTCCTTCTGCACGTGCCAGAACCTCGCCGGAGCTCTGCGCGTGCAGAGCACGCGATGTCTCGGACATTGCCGCTTATCTACTGTTAACTAAAGTTACGGCGGCATCACGCATGTGCCGAACGCTTCGCGAGATCGCTCTATTATTTTCCTTCGGCTATTTTTACAAGATGAGTTTAGATTATTTACGGAGTGACCTGGTTAGTGTGAATCTGAACCAACAGATGGCGATGGGATCGCGTTTTAGACCTGTGCATGAACGGAATAAATCGTGTGTCGTGGCGCTTCGATACAGCGTGGTATTTTTATTTCTCGTGAAATTGACATTCCGAGTCACATAAACGACAATAGAACCGACGCGTAAAAAAAACCGAGATTGGCGGTGTGCATTTATCACCCCGCGGACCTCGAACTCAATCGCACATATTTCAACGTGGTAGATTCGTATGACGAGTCGGCCGTTTTCTTGCGGACGTGTTTGGCACTTTATAGATTTCCACAAAAAACAACAACAACGTGATGACGTAATAGACGTGGGTTTTCGGGATTCTAGCTTGAGGAATTAAGTACCCCAAGAGGTAAAAAGAAATGAACTATTTTCTTTTGGTCAGGTGTCCCATTTTAGGTCACTGGGATTTTTATTTTTGAATGTGAGACTTGAAAACACAGGAAAATGAGCTCTAGCTGCTGTAGATATTAAGTTTGGTAAACACGAAGTACAGGGTGTCAAAAAAACTTTCAGCCTTTCCACTCTGATGAAGAGGGAAGACCAGCGAAGCTGTTCTATGGCGGGAATGAAGTAATGGCCGGCCGCAAGTCGGCAAGCCAGAATGAAAAGGCTCGAAAGGTTACCGCCATCTATGAGCGGTTATGAAACTAAATAAAGTCGCGTACTTGCGATATAGAGTATAGCTAATGAATTTGTTGTGCGACAGCATAAAAAATGTTTCCTATAAAAACATCACAATATAAACAAAATAGAAAACGTTTCAGAAGAGCCGGGGTTTTCTTGCTATATTAAGGTGGGTATTATATTAAGCTACGAGGATTGAGGTATTTGACGATCAGAAATATATATATATATATTTATATATATAAATTGTTACAACTGCTCTTATTTTTGCGCTTTTTTTCCATTCCTATCAACGTGTTACTTTTTTTTTAAGTACACGATATTTTCTTCGAAGTTCAGCAACTATGCTCTGATTCATCATAAGTAAAATCGTAATCAAAGATATGAAGACAAAAAAAAAACGCTAACATACACGCATTGAAGACGCAATGCCACGGCGTTTTCACTACATTTGGTTTAGCCGATGATCGCACGAACACAAAAAAGAACGAACTGCATGACCGTGCAACCTACACCTAGCGCTGCTTGTTTGGATTCATCGGCACGTAGTGATGGCAGCGCCCTGATCGAAGGTAAGGCGAACTCAAAATTCAGATCTTAGGGTGAAACTAGTACCACTAAATAAGTTACGCTTCAGAGTACCCATCTTGCCCATCTTGGGGCTTAAAATCATGGTTGTCAGTTATCCGAAGCTTTATCTTAAATTACACGAGACGCTTTTCCGCCCTCCACGAATGTTTAACCAGATACGTGACAGAGCAAAGCAACATTACGTGAGCTTCCTAACACCGAATCTAATGCTGAGGAAGTCTCACGTTTGAATCCTGACGATCGGCAGTTGCGTCTGCTCTGCACAAGCACCAAAGATGGCGGCGCCCACAACAATATCGGGGAACAGAGTGCCGATACTCTAAGCGTAGCTCATTTAGTGGCTTTAGCTGAAACCAACGAAGGGCATCCGGCCCGCCCCAGTAAAAAAAACAGCGTGTTAATTTCTTAAAAAAAAGAAGAAAAAAAAAGAAAAGCCGAAATCTCGATTGCAGGGTGTCTTCTCAGTAACAGAGGCATTCGTCCGATTCCGGGCACTTCAGACGTGATTAAAACCCGCCAAATGGGAACCCGTATGCCAACGTTTTGCCTCAGAGACACCGCGATACATTTTTATATATTATTATTTCCGGTAAAAAGCCACCTAGACGACTATGCAACAAAATATAGTCGCACCATTCCAACAAGCAATAGTGTGATTTGAAAAATAATTTCTGCAATTGATAAAGAAAAAAAATTGGACTTGTAAACATGGGTAAATTGCAGCCACCGGAATCCCTTTCGCGGCCTCAATAGACCGATCTCACCAGCCAGTTCGACAACGCCCCGCTGCAGCGATGCATGGAGGGAACTTTGGTCGTTCTGCAGGTGCACAAAGTCGCTGGAGCTTTGCGCGTGTAGAGCACGAGAAACTATAAGACCTCTCGTGCACTGCCGTCTGTATCCTGTGAACTAAAGTTATGGCGGCGTACGGATGCGCGCGAACGTTTAGTGGGATCGGTCGCATACAGAGGCACAGTGAAACGCGCGTAAAGAAGCTCTGGTCCACTCGCAGCCTCGCGCTTGCTGTTTTTACATCTCTGCCTCGCTCACTGCAGACATCCAGGCATCTGACACCCACACATCTGGGCCGGTTTGCTCTGCCTTGCGGCCGCGGCTGCTGCGGCCAAGAGGATTTTTATGTCATGTGACCATCTTCATGGGGACAACGAAGTACCTAGCGTCCCGGCCTAATGGTGGAGAAGTCCGTATCGCTTCAAGCACAAAAGCCTAATTTCGCTCGCAGAAACTGTCTGCAGGGACTTTCAACTGGAGTCCAATTGACCGCCCATTTATACTGGAGAAGCGGTAGGTAAAGTTACGGCCAGGAGGGTAAATATGAGGCAAAATAAAGAAAAAACCACGCGAGATAAAAGCGGTGGCAGTATATTTATATACCTTCGCCAGCGCCGGTGGCTCGCGCCTCCTCTTGTGGTCGAGAGGTTAGAGTGCCGGCACTTGGCGTCGCGGCGTGAAAGTCCCGGGTTCAAATCGCGCCAGAAACTCTCTTTATTTTCTGCTTGTATTTGACTGCATTCTCACTAACAATCTACACAAGGCCGTATGAGCTTTATAAAATTATTGGGCGGTACTTCTGACTCACCAGTTCGTTGTTCTTGACCTCGGAAGAGCGCATTCATGTCTCTGGCTTTCTTTACCAACTTCCGCCATGCCTCCTGCGGCTGCCGTGCACTCCGCGGAAAGCTTATCTCGTTGACAATATCTTCCCATGCCTGTCTCTTCGTTCGCCAGGTAACTGTGCTGCTGAATTTCTCTAGAATTTGTTGTTTTCGTTCTCCAATGTGCTCTAATTAATTCCATTTGTTGAATCAAAGTCATTTTAGGTGTTTGCGTTCGAGAGATGGTTTGCGATGTCGACGCCTGACTCATTTTTGCATTCGGTTGTGATCGTCTGCTATCCACACTAAAATTCAACACGTAATGTGTTAATATCACAAAACGATTGCCACAGCGAGATGTAAAGAGTAAAAATATAACTTTTATCACATTCCATGCAAGTAAAAGTATAATATCTTTTATTTCGGTTTTACGACTTTCTCAGACGTTTGACTTGTTGCCTTGCCTGTAGGATTTCGCTCAATCAATGCATCCACGGCTGCTATTTTTTTCGTGTGTGTTTATTTCGTAGAATCTTTTTTTTTTTTTTTAAATTGACACGACTGCAGTGTGTATTAGTAATAAATAGACGCCTCCTGTTATTGAAAAGAGCCGTAGCAAGAGCGTTGTATATTTAAAAACACATAAAATAGTAGTTGCTGGGAAAGGGATGCTTGTTTCGGCCCCGTTTGTGTGAAAGTCATAACGATGCTGTAATCTTGGTGTCCTTTTAATGAACATTATGAAACGTTCGTATTTGCGCGTTAACCTTGGCTTGATCTTGGTTTCCTTTTAATGAACATTATGAAACGATTGTAGAAGCGCGTTAACTTAGCTTACCGTAACCTTTTTTTCCCCCGGTTTGTCAGCCGAACAAGTGGGGCAAACAGTAAAAATCGTGTAAGGCGCAGTAGTCCTAGTGGATAATTAGTAAAAAACGATCACACTTAAAAAACAAAACACACTCGCAGAATAGAAAAAAAAACTTTCCGCCGAGATTTGAACCTAGAACTTTCACGCCGCGACGGCAAGTCCCGGCGCTCAAACCGCTCGACTGCTGCAGACGCGGTTCGGACCGGCGCTGGCAGAGATATATAAACACACAACCACAGCTTTCGTTTTGCGTGAGTTTTTCTTTATTTTGGCTTATATTTACCTTCCCTGGCCGTAACTTTACCTGCCGCTCCTAAAGTATGATGGGGCGGTTAATTGGACTTCAGTTGAAAGACTCTGCAGTCAGTTTCTGCGAGCGAAATTAGACTTTTGTACTCGACGCGGCACGGACTTCTCTGCCATTAGGGCAAGGACGCTAGGTACTTCCTTGTCCCCATGGAGCTGGTCTGCGTGACATTAAAATCCCTCTTGGCCGCAGCCGCAGCCGCGGCCGCAAAGTCGAGCAAACCGGCCCTGGTGCCATTTCTGTCTCTCATGTGGCGTTCCAAGCGGCACATGACAACAAATGCAAATCAAGCTATTCTTGAAGACGTGTCGCCATCTGTATTTTATATTAGGAAATTGCACCTTGCCGTAACTGAATGGGAAGGTTTGTGATTGAATACTGAACTCCACGTGTAATCTATCAATATGCATTTTCCGGAAATTGTAATATCAAAAGATGCTTCGTAACTTAATGTTTCGTTATCTTCGTTAGTTGACGTCATTCCGTTGTTATGGCACGAAGAAATAACACAATATTAAACTTTACATTTTTACTTAAAAATGTACATTACCTGTACAGTTCATTGCTTAATTTTTAATGTGATATATCCAACAGACCGTTCACGTAAACTATCGTGGTAATTAAAACGCTATAAACCCAGGAAAAGAAAATTGTTCAACATAAAAAACTGTGGTCTAGCTATTAAAAGTTAAATAATAAACTAACAACTAAGGATAAACGTAATATCGAGACATTAAAGTAAAGCTGAAGTATAAAATAGTTCTTTGATTTGATAACTTTGACCGTAAAATACGTAGGAAAAAGGTTATAAACCTTCAAAAAAGAACCATATCGGCATTCAAGGTGGGATTGCACCCTAAGTTTTCAAGTGCGCTACTTACAACAATTAAATTATTTCGGCGATATCCGGCTTGTACCATTCGATCTGCGTGTTCGTACAGTCTTGCTAGTATCCGACGAAGCGTCAAGCGCGATTGCACTTTGGAATTCACCGAATTCTTCCAGCAATATTGTAGAACAAAGCCTTCTATAACCGCCAATCGAGACGTCCCGACATTTTGGCCACCGTAATTATTTCAGTAATTCTTGAGTTTTTCCCAGTGGTTCTACTTCGCTATTGGCATAGTTCCATTAGAGAAGAACGACAAACACCCCTTCTAGATACGCCAAATGTACCTCGCTAGAAACTTTTCCTAAACGTCAGCGTTATGAAACTCGCACCAAGAGGGCAACATGGATATTTTTTTAACATGTAGTAATGTTGTAGATCGTCCAGATCCCCAAAAACCAAATCTCGTCCTGTCACCTCACAAAAACAGTGTTCGTCCTTATTATTTTTCCACCCCTGGTGAGACCAGTCCACTAGAAGTTGTCTCCAGAAGTCAATAAAAGAACGCAAGGAAAGACAATTTCTTCCCTCAAATTACCAGAACATGGTTCCACCAATTTCTCTAACAACCCCAGCTGAACGCTTCTTAGGTTGGTGACACTTCCCTAAAAGCACACAAAAGTCAAGGTTTTTGCCGCTAAAAGAAGCACTGTCTCAGCGTGGGCGTTCGTCACAAACATTTTCATCGGGAAGAAGATTCTCTCCCCATATCCAGAAATATCGATACAACATCTCCCTATTTTCGCACATCGCTCCCCTTTAAGGACGAAAGCGAAACCTTGGAAGAACACGACACCGCGTCAATGCAATTCCTCGTTTCTCGAGTGGAGCGCCGTGTTCCATGTGCCGAACAGAGTTTCCCAATAGTTTCCCGTTCTGCCCGACTTTCCGAGAGGTGCCCATCTTGAGTGCCAGCAGAGATATGGGCATCAAAATACGCGTACCCACGCAAAGATGCTCCTCCCACCTTCCCTGTCTTGAAGGCCGCAATGATGCAAGAAATGACGCGGAATTCTCCATCGCTGAGCATGAGCGAAGATACGTGCTTCTTCGCAGAGCAGAGCGCCCTTCGATCGAGAGTGCTATATAAATGCAGTTCACGTAACACTGTTATTCCTATATAAAGCTGGCGTAAAAAAATAATAAACAGAACAAGAACATGACTGCGGTAAGGCACGTTGGATGGTGGCCACAAAGAAGTTGGGAACATCTCATAAAAAAATAACTGAAAGCCGTGATTTTTTTTTTTTTTGCTTTTGAATGAATTGTGCGAAAGTCTGATTAGCGCAAAGACGACTGAAAAAAGTCGCAGAAAGAGCGAGAAGCGCCATTAAAGCTTTAAAAAAAAATAAAGGCAAGCTTCAAAATCTCGAACTCCATAAAAATATCCAAAGATTACAAAACCCAGAAGACAAATTGACTACCAAACATGGATCACATGTCCGGTTTATGACTGGTTAACATTTCAACTGCTCATTACTCCAATGCGCTCTTGTTCCCACAATGCAAAACAATAAACTAAGAAAACAGTGGAACGAACAAAAAAAAACATTCGAATTAACGCAAAACTAGGAATCAACGTGAAACCATGAAAACATATAGACCAAAAACATGAACTACACGAAAATATATATAACAGTAAGAAAGCACAAAACGAACAGAAGGACGAAAACAAACATGTACAAGCTTTCAGTTTACAGCTACATATGTTGCTGTAAACTAAAACCTGAAGCTAAAATAAAAGAATGCTCCTCCCAGATGCTAAAGGAGCATCTTAAAGGAGCATATAATATGTTGTTGTAAATTGAAAGCTTGTAAAAGGTCTGTTTTCGTCCTTCTGTTCGTTTCGTGCTTTCTTACTCTTACATCTGTTCCAACACGCTCGTCAAAATCTTCGCGAAAATGTATTTTCCAAGTTACCACACGAAAAAGTGGAAAAACGTTAAATCATTTCTGTCTGCATCTTCAGTATGTTGGGCCTCTTTTGTCACGACTGTCGTATTGAAACCTGAAAATACTGCGAAAAAAAAAAAGATATACAATAGAAACGAAGGTTACGTGGCGAAACGTTCAACTCCATAAAGTTATAGTTTAAAGCGAGCTTTCTCGAGTATCTAACTATGGCAACTAAGACCTCAGACTACGCTAGGCGAAAGACGGCGCGCCAAAAGAAGCTAAGGCAGAGATGCGCACCCTCACATACTTAGACGGTGTGTCTTTTAACGTGACACGTTTTTCGGCTACCTGTTCAGTATTTCGTGAAGTCTGATAAGCGTTTCCGCGATTCTTGATGTTGATTGGTTAACGATGAAGCTCACGAGACCAGGGGGTAGGCGAGGAGGAGCTCCACCACCTGTGCGCACTACGAGGAGCTCAGGAGAATGGAAGATTAGCGGTAGTATCCCTTCATTCTAGGAATTACTATCAAGTGCACACATAGTCCACGTTAAACTATTTGACGAAGAGCATAGTAAGAGCATCGCTAAACGCTTGTGATGATAGAACGTTCACGCATGCAACATAATTGCCTAAAAATTTGCCATACATTTTTTTGTCTTCCTCCTAGTGGTGCGTCAGACGTTAGTTACGTTCACCAGCTCCACTGCGCACTTCTGGCATCACTTTTAACTACTTAACTACTTTAACTACTGAGTCCTTTGTGCGGACGTCCGAATCAAGATACCTCCTTTGGGCACATCAGCGTCCGTTCGACCATGGCGCCACCTACCGGCCTCACCGCCAACCAAACGTGACGTCACGAGCCAGTCCCAAGCCAAGCTGGAGAGACAACTCCAAGGGGTCGACGAAAATAATCGCTTGCACCTTTGCATTTAATTGCATTATAAAAATCCAAGGGGTCCCCGTATGAACTATGGCGCCGGAACCAGTTTCCCATTGGTGCATTTACCGACTTCTTAAAAGTGTTTTCCCGCCTCATGACGTCACAAAAGCGTGATGCTGGCTGTGTTCCAAGTCTTACTCAAATAAATCCGAGTTACTCCGGCGGGTCGTGTCACGTGGCAACACAAAACAACGACGGACGCGGCTAGGTTTTCGAACGTCAAGGTACAAACCCCTTAGCCTGGAGTAAGATTGAGTAAATTTTGGAACACGGCCGATGTCGCCCGCGGCGACCCTGGCGATGACACGGCAGCGGAGGCGGTTGCGGCCGACGCCCGTTCGGCTACAGGTCACTCTCCAGCTCGACAGTCCACGGAAGCTTCGGGAGCCAGGACGCCACAACGACACCGACACTGGCATTCGCTCGCTAATTTTGCCCCTTGCGGCTTTAGTGGCGTCATTTGTTGGCCCTTCGGGACCGCCTTCGCCGCATGGGCGGGATCGGACACCAAAGACACCGATCGGAAATGCGTTCCAGACACCCTACTACGAACAAAGACTCACCCGTTAGCTTCTGGGCCCGGAGTTTTCGCCACCAGGACTCCGCTCTGGCCCTCTTGCCTCCGACCAGGCGCTCGCTGAAGCTCCGCACGAAGCGGTGGTTCATCAGCGCGGACACCCACGTAATCGATCCTCGAGGAGAGCTGCTCACGCGCTCCTCGATCGGCCTCAGGTCTTCTTCGGGAGGACCCAGTTCGTCACCTCGCGAAGCCACAGCTCGACCTGACGATGTCTTCATGTTGACTTGACAGTAGGTCCTTCCACCAATCTAAATCTTTAAGAAAGCGACTTGCTAAGGCTTAAGGTAACGGCTTAAGCTTGTGGCCTTCTAGGACGCTTCTAGCCGTCCATCCTGTTAATTCGGACAGACCAACGTTTTTATAGGGCGGTTCCGAAATCCAACGGGAAAGCCACTTGCAGAGGCTTAAGATGATGTCATGCTCCTTGTTCAAGCACGAACCACCCTAGTCGACAAAAAAGCTTCTTATGAGTCTTATTCGGCCTGTTTCAGAGCGTCGATTCGCCGCCCTCACGCCAGTCTTAGCTGTCTCAATACTCAACGAGGTCTTCTGGAAGGTTTCATGGGGTGTTTCCGAATAATCCGACCCCGCAGCCTGGTGCGAAGGAATTCCGATAGCGGGATAGAGTGTATCAAGGCGGAATCAAATCGCTTTGCAACGTTCACAATCCAAGACTCCCGCAATGTTCGACGCACGCCCAATGGCCCACAGTTGCACCACAGACCTAACTGTACTCTATTCTTCTTGACTTGAAAAGTTGCGGGTGAAACTTCAAGGTTGATTCTTCAAATCCTTCTTCTTGCGTCCTCGTATGTCTGAACGCAATCTGTTGACAAACTGGATATGTGAGTCCGAGAGTTCAATTTAGCACCACGCAGTGCCATCTCTAACACGCACGAATACCCCAGTAATCCGAGAGTATGATATGACATGTCAAAGCGTCGATTCGTCCACCACTTCCCGTGAGATCATCAGGTTGAGAGGGTCCACGATGAGGAGAATACCAGAGCTCTTGGCTAGTACGGACGATTCCGAGACAACTTCGCGTTCGTAAAACGTTTTCTCTTTGTATATTCTTTAATTTTTGTGCGTTCGTAGTTGGTCGGACTGTTTCGCTTTCGAAGTGCTCGAGATGTCGTCAAGGTGTGCACCTTCAGTTGTCACCGGTGTTTTAATTACAAACTTAGAACAAGCGCACCTCCCAGTCTCCACCAAGTCACAGCGTTTCGGTCAAAAGCCGAATCATAGACACCTCGTCTGAAGGCAAAACTAGTCACTTCTCTGGGCTCACCACAAAAAGCGAAAAAGCTGCCTCAATGCAAGCTACCCGTCATCCAAACGCGCAATTAAAAATAAAATAAAAAAGAGCGTGACGATTGTAGTTTCACGTGCTAGCGACGCCAAACTAACTTTTACCGAATCCGTCCAAACTTCCGAGCGGCGTGGGAAGGGATCGACCAGCCAGCCACAACAGACCAACGCCGAAAGCAGAACACTTGCCAACTCATCTGCGTCGTCGCCGTCAAAGCACCATCACGACACTCGGAGCGAGCAGAAGGACAACGAAAACAAACTTGGGCACACGGGCAGAGCGCGAAGTCGAAGCATTCGTCGAAGCCGTCCGAAGAAGGGACCGAAGCGATCGGGATGAGCCGAACTCCTGAATGCGCAAGCGGCAGAAGAGACCCGACTGGCGCGCGCCGCCGGGCTTTATGAGCGAACGACGAAGCAATGAAAGCGGCCCGCTTCCTCGGACTTGGTTCCCGAACCCGCCGCTAGAGGCAAGCCCCGAGCCAGGACCTCGGGAAGGGGGAGAGAAGGGGGCTGGATGTCACGTGACTCGATCCCCGGGCAAGGGTGGCTCGCGCTGCGTACTGCTCCCGTAGCGAGCGGCGTAACGATTTGGGAATACGCAGTACAGTCGTGCCTCGTTAGCAGGCGAGCTTTATTGAATCGCAGCGATACTTCCGATAACGATACCCGATACTCCGCCGATGCCCTTGCGTGTGCATTATATCATTATCGAGTATCGGAACAATCTACGAAAACTCCCTAATGTGGACATTTCCGCCCCCCCCCCCTTTTTTTCCGCCCTTGCCCCCAGAAAAAAAGAAATAAGAAATCCTCCTAATGTACGCGGTCCACAATAACGAGACGGAATGCATGCATTCACCCAGTTAGTCCCCAGAAATCGTATATATAGAGGGATGTTCCTATTAACTGGTTTCGCATTAAGAGCACGTGATTGTAGCACGCTGGCTCCCGGTCAAGAGCTTACTATGCCGCAAGCGGGGGACACTAAACCCAAGAGCTACAGTACATTAAATCTGACGGGGTTTTTAACTTTACACGAAGGCATTATTAATAATTAAAGATGGGGGCGATTGTAAGCGGCGTGGCGATAACCAGTGTGGCCACACTCCGTGTAATTATACACACTCGTTTTTAGACGGCATGTGAAAACGGAACGGGCAAACTGTGATTATTACCGATGGAGCATTCACAATTGAATATTATTTTGTTATTTTTGTTCGCGCTCGAAAAAAGAAAAAAGGAGAGAAGAATTGGGGAAAGACAGATGCCTCGAAACAAATTCGTAAGCTTTTCGCATTTTGTGCAGGTATAAGAATAGCGTGTATGATATACGCAGAGGGGGAAAAACATGATATACAAAAGCATACGAATGGTTTGAAGATATATCAATGCATAATTTGTTTCTTTTCTTTTACTGCGGGGCTAGATTGCTTTTCCAAGGAACGCGATAAAGGAAGATGGCAAGTGTGATTCCATCGCAACCGAACTGTTAAAAAAATAAGGTAAAAGCACAAATATTATTTATTTTGCTTCAAATTTTTATATTACGTGCCGCATGTTCCAAGAAGAACAATCCTTTTTATTTGAATGTCCTGACATGTTTAGTTTCTCAGAAAAACAAATATCTCAAAGAAGCGGGAAAGAACGACGAGGGTTTGGCGATTATCGTGTGTGGCGATTTTGAATCACTCACAATCTCCAAGTATTCAGAAGAGAGCTTCTATATTTTTTTTATTGTGATATATATTCAAGTAGGTAAAACTACATTCCAATTACTATTTATTATTCTTCGCTTCAATCTTTGTAAAATCCCCAAACATGCCTCCGCGAACAACTCTGACCTAAACTGCGGATTTTTTTTTAATCGACTATGTTTAGTATTGCTTTTAAGATAATACCACGTGTAGTAGAACCTTTCCTCGCCTTCCACATTATGCAGAGTTTGTGTCTGAATCACGTACGAGTACTGAGAAATACATTGTGAAACAAAGAAGATTTTCACTTTTTGTACAATTGTGGTGGAACGCGGTAATGATCTGATCATCCGCGTTCCGCCACTGCTAGCTACTTTACGCCTGCTTCACGAGTGGTAACTTTGGCGCGCCGCCGAGTTTCCCACGAGCTTCAAGTCGTTCTAAAAATAGTTAATTTATTGGTTTTCGATGACGCTCAGTAAGTTTCTTTCTAGTTGGAACCATATGTCTGTTTTCACTAGATAAAAGTTAATTAACGAATTTTAATTAATTAGCCGACTTATCGCAAAGATTAGCCACCCACATAATGTCGCCCTGGCCGTACAACTCACCTGCACAAACCGCTTAAATGTAACTTTCACGGCTTTTTTTAAACAAATCTGTAAAACTTAAAATTTTTCTTTATATTACTTACATTTTTAAGCTCACCGAATGAACGCGTTCCCCATAAAGCGCGACTAATGCCGCTGTAGTCTGTTTAAATATGTGGGCCGCAGCGATGCTGTAAAGTTCCTCCCACGCCCTGATGCCTCAGTGGCGCAAAAATTGAAAGATGGGTCTCTGCATGGAACACTTGCATTTTCCATAACCACAAAAAAAAAATCGCCCTTTGAATATTTTGATTTAAATTCCACTGATACCACGCAAATCCGAAACACAGAAATAAAACTTTTACTTCTTTTTTACGTACGCACACTATTGTAAATTTATTTGAGCCTGAACACTTTTCGACGAGCAATGGGCCACTAGTGTGTGCGCGATTCTGACTTTGCTTGTCTCGTTTTCTTTCTGCTTGGTACGTGTTTCTTTCTTCTATTCAGGTGACAGTAAACCACTTTCTTGGCTTTATGATGTTTGTAAACGCATCAAAATAAAGATGAGGGTGATGTGATTGCTGCGAGTAATTTCTAGAGCCCCTCATGGAGCAGCCAAACGTCCATTCTGGGGGAGCAAAAAGTGTTCTTGGAGCATAAGCGTACACTTTAGTTTTTATTCACATCAGAGCGAATATTATGTTAATATTTATGTGTTTATGTCTACTTTGCCTTCCCGCTTACGCGCAACCATTTGATGATATGAAGAGCATGGCAGGTTTGATTCCCTGACTCTGACTAACAGTTTAATGGCGCGTAGAAGCACAAGGAACGGTAACAAGATGCTGCTTGAGCTATACGTACCAGAAGCTGTGCATGGTTGCTCTCGGTATGAAACCAAACGTAAAGCAAATAGCATATTCCACTGAAATAAAGTTATAATTAAAATATGATGATTTCGAGGACCCGAGGTGTTGTCTTCTTCAAGTTCTAAAAATTGTAATAAAACTGTAGTTCTTAATTTAGATAGAAAACAAAGCTTTTGTCATTTTATTATGAACAAGAATGACATTATATCAGTTGAAACTTCATAACATATATCAGCCCGAAAACAATGACTTACTGTTTTTGAAAAACTAAAAATTCCAGGCTTGTATTTACTGTGGCAGCTAACCTGGAGTTACTTTACTGTGATTCACTGAGCCGTCGAACGGATGAAATCTATATAAAAGTAACAACTAATTCGAGAGATGACATTACAAAAAAAAAAACACTGTAGAGCGATTTATAAATTTTTTCTCTCAATACTCAAGTATCCTTTATGCATCTCGAATGTCGAAAAAGATATCGTCCGAATATCATAATTTATAAAATATACTCGCCGCGGTTTTATTGCAGAAACCTTGCGTAGCCTCCAAACTCTGGAGCGGTGCTTTCTCCTATAGCACACACGGGTGCCCTGAGGCGAAGCAAAATGTGCGAAATTGCGACGCCTACAACGCGAGTGTCACTTCACTGCAGTACAACACTACGTGGTAACAAGCGCACTCAAAGGTGTTAGCTATCCAGACAGAACGGACAACGAGCATGATTAACTATCGTGAACCTTCCGATTAGTGTCGATGTCCGATGCAGAGATCAAATCGAATATGACGTTATTTGAGGCGATCATCGAAAGTCTCGAATATTAGCACAAGCTTACCGCAGCGCTCCAGCCGTGTAGCGAGGGCCCGATTTATTATATTTTCAATATTAATGAAGTGAGAAAAAAAAACGTTTTAACGCAATGTTGGCGCAAATAAGCTCACATTTTGGCAAAATATAGAAGAAAGTAGCCGGGTGAGCTCTTTGGCGCAGTTTGACGAAAAAGGGCGCAGCAATTATATCACTGAGATTAGTGTTACTATTAAAAAAGAGCACAAACGCAGAAACAATCTTATGTCAAAATTGCTTTCTTGGAAAGTGGGCTCGTCCGACTGCCAAATTCTTCGATTGCGACTCCGCAGAGAAAACACTTGAAAAACTATCAGACGGAAAGCAGAGTGGCGATTTTTCATAACGGAAAAGTATGAATTCAGGGAATACGCTGAACGGGATAAATGCATCTCTGTCTTACCTTGTGTTCCGCAGCCTCAGCTTGTTCTTGTTTGCTAATTCATTTTTAGTGGTGTGTGTGTGTGTGTGTGTGTGTGTGCGTGTGTCGTGTGTGCGTGCGCGCGCGTGTGCGTGTGTGTGTGTGCGTGTGCGTGTGCGTGTGTGTGTGTGTGAAAGGAGGGGGGGGGGGAAGAAGTACTGAAGCCGTGCCTCACCCAAGTTCTAGTGCCGTAAATGGCCATCTCCAAGTTCCGAGCGACTCGGCTGGTGACACCGCACTCCGGACTACATTGCCAATTTCTAGTTGGACGTACCAAACTGTTCTCTGTATCACTTTCGTCCAGTGTATGACCAAGTAAGAAAGAAAACACGAACCCAAAGTAAAAAAAAGGGAAAAAATGAGCAGAAATAATTGCGACTTGTTAAAGCCAGACGGTGTCGCGGAAGCTTTCATCGGAGACGAGAAGACGTTCCAAATAAGAATAGGAACTGGGACAGAAAAGTGTGAGCCAGGAAAACGCGATCGGTCCAAAAACAAAGAAAATAACCCCAAACGAATGTTGTAACTATA
The DNA here is from genome assembly GCA_037355805.1 of Ixodes ricinus. NCBI lineage: Eukaryota > Metazoa > Arthropoda > Arachnida > Ixodida > Ixodidae > Ixodes > Ixodes ricinus. The sequence goes on along the minus strand of JAZHYW010060253.1, from coordinate 26,351 downwards.
AAATAAAAACGCAAAAAAAAAAAAAAAAACACGAGCCGGAGAAGACAGTAATCAGAAGGTTGAGGCGTGCGCTCAATATCGGACGAAGCAGCTGGCAAAATCTGGCCGGACAGAAAGAGACTCCACCCCCTGGAGACATGTCGCCCCTTCATAGTGCTTTACTCAATCAGTTATTCTTCTCTTTCTTTTTTTAAATATTACGGGACGGGTCTTCCTATTGCCTCGCTAAAGTTTCAGATCCCCGTCTCTGTCGATGAGGCCTAGCCACGTGACCAAAGGAACGGAACGTCCGACGACGTCCAGCTAATTATACGTCGCAATTCGATACAAGGTATACTTACCCATTCACAGATACCCCAAGCGCTGGGATTTCTCTCTCTCTGTCTCTCTCTCCCTTTTTTTCTGCTTCTCAAACTTCTGGGATCCCTGGACGTTGTATTATTCATCGGTAACGTAAATATAGGCAACGAACACGAACAATACCCTAGGCCCATCGGTTAGGGTGTTCGCCAGCTCACTCGAGTTTTGACTCCTGCGGGTATTACTCATAAGTGCGATCGTCAAAAACGCGCCTCTCATACAAAAAAAAAAAGAAGAAGAATAAAATAACGCATAAACAACAGCGTTCGAAAAGAGTAAATAAAAGCGACAACGTCAAGTAAACACAAATCTGTTCGCAAGGCAAGCAAACCTCGCATTCGGGCCAAAACGATGATAGGACCCCTACGACAAGTCACAATTCTGAAAGGTCTTAAACTGTTTTTTTCTTTCTTACGTTCACTTTTTTTTAGTTTTCTTTAAACAAAGATAGGTTCTATTCTGAGAGGAAAACATTAGCTCATTATATTACTGAAACCGGTAAAGTCCTGGCTGCGATGTACCATTGGAGAGATTGCAGATGGAGGCAAAATACTGTTGCCCAACTCACGCAGCTCGGATGGTACGCGGTTAGACAGAAAGCGAAACCAAAAATACTGCCACGAGACCTTCGCTCCCGGCCTTTTGAGACAGATTTATAATTCCGCTTTCGTCTTTTCTTTGTGACACGAAACACTAAGAATGTTACATTTCAAGTTTTGTTCTCTCTTTCGAGCGATAATAATTTAAAGAAAATAATTATGCAATACCGCTGAAACAACGAATGCAAGCAGAATAAACGAAAAGAGACATCGTCTTACGGGCGACCTTAAGGCTCGCACCCATTACAGAGAGCACAGCCAACTACCATCAATCCGGCCGTTTATAATACAATGGCTGTCTCTACCCTGGGATCTGCACGAGTCATCGGCAGTTCTGTACTCCAAAAACGTTCATCCCCCCCCCCTTCTCTCAATTCGCTGCTACCATCGCTTCCAAATGCCTCCCTAATAATATCGGAGCACTGAGTGGTACCCTAACGCTCGCTAGCCCCCCTCCCCCTCCCCTTCCCCCACGGGAGGCCGCCACCTCTGATGCAGTTAACGACAAACCGAGGAAAGCAAGCTCAATTCGATTCAACCGTCATTAACACCTCACTGGAATCTACAGTGTAAACCCGACCGATCATCATTGAGGCTTACTGTCGTTAGCCGATTTAAAAATTGCGAGTGTCAGCGTAGCCACTGTACAAAGTTTACCAACATCCACGTTGATAAGCAGATCTGCTCCTTTAAGAACTACAATTTATGAAGTTGGGATAACTGATTTGAACATACCTGTCTGTGTGCATTACCGCGAAGGCCTCCCAGTTGTTGGTAAGCGCAATAACTATAAACATGAGTCGAGTGATTCGTCGATGAATTGAATGAACAGCCGCCCTGTGATTACAAAAAGGCGGTCCTATCAACCAGAGCTTACTTTCTTGGCGAATTTCCGTAAACGTTAAAAATTAAAAAAAGAAGAGAATAACGAGTGACTGACAAGCGCGCAACAAAAATGGAAACCACTGATAGGGCAGCACCCGACAGGATTAGAACGGCAGGAACGTGCTTCAAATGTCCCTCCTCCAGCACGGGCTTTCTACCTTCCTACCTTCAATAAGCGTGCACAAGCAGACAAAACACGACGGAAGGACACCAGTGCGTGTTGGAGGACGGCATCAGAAAAAGACGCCCTGCCGTTCTCATCCTTTCAACAAAAAAAAAAAGATTATTTAGCTACACTCGCTTTTTTCCGGTTCTTTTGTTTTATTGGTTTCTATTTTACTTCTCCAACAAATTTTATCGATACAGATATTAATAGAAGGCAATTTAAAGAAGCTACACTATCGCAAGTAGCGTTACATTTATCATCCTGCCGCTCCCGTCAACACACCATGCATATATATACATACGCCTGGACTATCTTGGGAACCGCAGATACATTAAATCTCTTTCGCGCGGGTCGCAATGTGCCGCCTTAAACTTACATTAATATTCGAAGGCTGTCACCTCACGAGCGTCAAGAAAACACGCAAAAGAACCAACCTCTGACATTTGGTCGTCGGCGGAATCGTGCAAAGCCCACAGCACCAACTCTCAATTTTTTTTTGCACTGTTTGTACAAAATTGCAGTTTTCGCGAAACCCGATCAAAAACCAACACACAGACAAAAAGAAAAACGGACAGATATTTCTTCCTACACGCCAACCAGCAAGAATTACCACTTTCTCTTTTTTCCGACATTTCCTATTACCCTATACGGAAACCGCGTTCAATCCATCTAAAACTCGGAACATTTTCACTCAAGCAATTTCGCAGGGAAAAAAATATGAGAAAGAGAGAGAGAGAGAGAAAGAGACGAGAGAGAAAGAACAAAATTTTAGTCTTGCCGATGAAAATCAAAGATAAAAAAAAAAATTAAGTATAAGGAAATTGGAAAGACCGTTCCTCGTTTTTCGCAGCGGTCTCTCCCGTGACCATCTCTTTCTCTTTCTCCTCTATCATCCCTCAGACGCTCGCGCCCGTCTTCCGAGATGAACAAAAACTGGAATCCAATCGAGACATCGCCATCATCACTACTTCCTTTCGGTAACCGTCAGCCATCGGAACCAGTGCACGAAGACGTCGTTCCCACGCTAGCCTGCGAAGTCGCCCTCCGCATTAAAACTTCGGAACAACCAGAAAAACAAAAGCATCTTATGATCGCTCTGCAGGGAACGAGACAAACGCATTAGCCGATAAAAATGCCGAAGAAGGAATCGCGAAGCATGAACGAAACGGGCCACCTCCCGGGTGTCCGAAGCTGTCAGCGACGAGACAAGACGCGATAATGGCTACGACAGATTCCTAAAATGGAAAACAAACGCGCGACCTCAGACCCACGCATGAAATACCGTAAGATGCAGCGTCTCGCGAATAAGCACTAAGCTAGACAAAATAAAGGAGCAGGCTTTGCGTTTTGCTCTTGAAAGGTCCTCCTACAACATCAAGTGCTACCGCTCAGCCTCGGTTATGCTAAGGAGAAAGGAGGAGAAGAGGGGGGGAGGTTGAGTGAATCACCGCATACTCACGTCGGAGTCCCTACGCTATTACTGGCTAGACACAAGCGCCTGCAGTCTGCCTACGGAAGAGCTCATGTTGCACTACATTCGCTGGATCCTAGGTGTCACGAGTGCTAATACGGGTCGAGGTTTTAAATTTACGCGTCTAAACCCATATCGTATACAACGCCGCTTACAACTTATGCTATAAATATATAGAAAAAGCTGAGACCTTGGCACCAGAAGTTATATGAGATCATTCATGAACTTTGCACGATCTTGTCGTCCTTTAAAAACGCGTAAATCCGTTAAACGTGCAAAAACGGACAATTCGCAACTCTAAGCGATAGTGGCGACGCGGTGTGACAATCGCGATTCCAAGTTCGTCGATGATAGACATCAAAATAAAGGTGCTTACTTACAACTTCCTCACATTAAAAAAAAAAGATTCTGTAGGGCTTGTAAGTCAGTCCCATTAAACGCATTTAGAATTCGTTATGCGTCATAAATCTAAGCACCCACTGCTGTTCAACATTGATCATCAAAATGACAGCCATTCTTGTTACGCTGTCATCAGGATAATTCTAGGGTATTCCCAGATCATTAAAAAAAACAACGTCAAAACGTTTTTTTATGGCTCATTCTGTATCACTATTTTTACTGCCATGTATGCGGGACGGGTCACGTGGGATTCCTGTTGGCTAACCTCTCCAGTTCCAACGTCACGATGGACGAGGCCAAACCTAATCCATTGACTGACTCTCTCGCACCGGGCGAGCCGAGGGAGCATCGCATATGGACGCCCCATCGGCTTTCCATTTGCGGATCCCGATACGCACGGCCGTGGGATCCAGACCAGAACGCGCTCCGCACGGAAAGCCACAATGCATCATGCATTCGTCGCGTCTCCCCGACCACAACCGATCTGACAACACGGAACGTGCCAGCCCAAATCAGCCGGAATGAATATCTTCCATCTTCCTCTTCGCCGGCCCTTCAGAAATAGAAACGCAGCGTCCGTGACTTTTTCTCCTCCTCGCAGCATCTTTTTATAGCGCCTTCTTTTCTCCGCCCCTTCCCCGCCAAAGCTGAAAGTGCGCCGGAACCAACGCGCTCGCCGATCCAGCCGGACGCCTCCCTCTCATCGCCTGACCCCGTGATATCTGCGCATGGCTGTGGGCGGGAGAAGGTACGTGACGACCTGGCGAAAAGATAGGCTTACGACTGGTCCCACAATCCCGTACCTTCCGCCGCACTGTCAGTTCAGAGGTGAATGAAATATGAACTAAACATCCCCCTCCCCCCCCCTCTTATTCTCATTCGTTCGTCATCGTGTACAGAGACCCTTTCGTCACCAACAACGTCCGTGACTTTTTCTCTTCCCCCATCCTCCTTGCTCACTCTTCATTAATCTTCCAAAAGTCAAGTTGTCTCGGGACGACGGCGGGGCGACGTCGTCGCGGCGAAGGAGACGTTGTAACGTTATTGGGTCTTGCCCACGCTCCGCGCACAATGCCGGTCCCTCGGGAACAAAGAACCGGCCGAGGCGCAACGTTGGCGGAGCGCCATCTGTCATCTATCTCACGGAGCGTCTTATCGAAAGGCCTAGCACGCCAACCCTAAAACAAAGGCTTGTGAAGCGGAAGCTTTTCTGTTTTCCTTTTTTATTACTCGTTGCCTTGGGGAGTGTTGATGGCTTGGGAAGTTGCTTGTGAACGTGGATGGGGTTGAACTTGCAACAGTCTGCGGGTCCATGTTAAAAGAAAACCTGGCCTCCGAAAATCTGGGAGTTTTTTTCTTCTTCTTTTTTTAGTAGAGAAGTTTGTGTCGTCCAAAGTTCGAACGCAGGAGAAGGCGCGGCTCCTAGAGCAGCCAGTACAATGGCCCGAAGTATTTTCTGGGTCACCTAATCATCGAACAAGTGTATTGTTCAATCACGCTACGCACGTCACTATACACTGAACGAAATTCAGAGATACAAAAGGTGAAAGCAATACGGATATCAGGGAGTTCTGGATTAGCGCACGCTAAAGCTTTGCGTACGCAACGGATAGCGTCGTCGCCACTGCGCATGCTCCGAACGCAAATCAGGTTTTGCGCTTTGCGTGCGCAATTTTAGCGTGCGCTATTTCTCGGAAATAGCGTGCGTACGCAAAGAGTCTTTGCGCTTCTCCAAGGAGGATTCGTGATGACAAGTTGGCTAAAGCCAAGACGAGCAGAGTTAAAAAAATGGCGGCTTCCAGGATTATGTCGGCGGCTGCTTTGGCGGCGTCGTGAGTGCGACGTCGGCGGCATCCTCGCGACTGCGATTTTCAATACGGGACGACATTGTACTCGGTTTGGCAACGATCACCGGCAACTTGATGCTTGCGACGCGCGAACATTTCTCGGCGAAGGTACGATGTGCGAAGGTCAGTACACGAGACCTCTCTTGCCGAGGCGACGCAAGCGGACACGACCGGTCAACCGCTCGCGTCGCATTCTCATGTTTAAACAAATCTAAAATGCTACTCTGGACCAAAAAACTTGTTTTTTTTTCTAAAGTTACAGCATTTCGTGTGTGAAATAAAAATTGTTACTGTATCTTGGTGGCGTCGCAAGCGCGAGATGCTTGGGCTTTTGCGTAACGCAAAGGATTTCTCGTTAGTACACTGATTTGGAACGACGTGTCAACATAGAAGCAATTTACGAAATTTCTGCTCACTCGAGATGAGCCTGACAACGCAAATATTGCGCAACTAAGTGCCAGCGCAACGGATAAAATCGCGCTTCAGGGTGCCCTGCCATCGAATTCCCATTGAAATTTTCAGAAAATCACTTACAACTTAGTTGAATAAGGTATCAGATCGGGCTGAAACTTTGGCATCTGGTTGTGACCTCTAACGCTACTTTTGGGCGGAGCAATGAACGTTCCTCGATGCCTAATTCATTTTGAACAACAAAAAAATTTTTCGACACTTTGTACATACAACGTTCAGTCGCGAAACGTACAGTCGTCAATACAGTTATCCAACGCCCAACACGGCAGTGCGACAACGGCAGAAGGGCTTTTGGAGCTCCTGTAAAGGGTGCACTGCCGCCGACCCACCACGCACGAGGTATAGCCAACTTTAACGAAATACTTCTTTCGCAAAAGTTGGCTTTTCCTCATCACAAGTCGGTCGGCGGCGGTGCACCCTTTACGAGAGCCCGACGGCTGCGCGGCAGACTGGTTTCGCAGCCGGTGCTCTAACATTAGGAAAGCTTACGTGCAAGTCACCGGGAGATCTTCAACGTGGCTACCAGTTCAAGGAGATAGCCTGGCACGCGAGCATTCGAGACACGAATGTTTTGGTGACTCATCCGTAACGAAAGAACAGGGTGCTGTGCGAACCAGCCTGTAGTCGCACTGCTTTCTAGGGCGTTCTACAACATTATTGATGCCTGTTTATTTCGTTCATTTGGCGTAGTGTGCATAGATATACAGGGTGTTTCAGAGAACTCAGGCCAAATCGCTCCTGCGAAAACTACTCATCGCAACGAAAAAAGGCTTGTGTCGTTTTGGTCCTCGGGCCAGGGGCCTATTTAGGAAAATTATTAAAGTCCGGGATAATTATAGTTGTTGATTATTTTTGCGTAATTAACTTTTTAATATTGTGTTTAAGGGCATGGTTTCAATTGAAAATTGCTCAGCATCATCGAAAAACACTAAATCAACAAATTGCAGAACGATAGAAGGCACGCGAAGCATTTTACGGCTTTCTGAAAAACCGCACAAATTCGACGGGTTTTAAGTTTCGGTTTGCTATCGGAGCGCATCTCGCGCCCCGGCGGCACCGCGCCCCGTGGAGAGATAGTGCAACCAACCTCTGCTGCGCTGTCATCGCGCGACGCAGCAGAGGTTGGTTGCACTATCTCTCCACGGGGCACGTGCTCGCTGGGGACGAGATGCGCTCCGATAACAAACCGAAACTAAAACCGCGTCGAATTTATGTCGGTTTTTCAGAAAGCCGTAAAATGCTTCGCGTGCCTTCTATCGTTCTGCAATTTTGTTGATTTAGTGTTTTTCGACGATGCTGAGCGATTTTCTAATTTAAACCATGCCCTTAAACACAATATTAAAAAGTTAATTACGCAAAATTAATTAACAACTTAATTATCCTGACTTTAATAACTTTCCTAAATGGGCCCTCTGGACAGACCAAAACGACACAAGCCTTTTTCGTTGCGATGAGTAGTTTTACGGGCGATTTGGCCTGCTGTTCTCTGAAACACCTATTACATATATATACAGTACAGGGTGTTTTTTTTTGAGCTTAACAGAATTTTTTAAAAGCAAACCATAGCTAGATTAATGCGGTCTGCGCAGGTGAGTTATACGGCCAGGGGACATAATATAGGAGGCTAATCGTAACGATCAGTCGGCTAATTAGTTAAAATTCGTTAATGAACTTTTTAATTAATGAAAATAGACATATAGTTCCAATTAGAAACTTGCTCAGCGTCATCGAAAACCACTAAATCAGTAATTTTCATAACGACTTTGAACGCGTGAGAAGCGTAGTAGTGCACTAAAGTTAGCACTCGTGGAGCACGTACAAAGCTAGCGGTTGCGATAAGGCGCCCGCGCAATTTTTCCGTCTCTTATCTAGCCCCAGCCTTGTACCTGCTCCACGAGCGGTAACTTTAGTGCACTACTACGCTTCTCACGCGTTCAAAGTCGTTATGAAAATTACTGATTTAGTGGTTTTCGATGACGCTGAGCAAGTTTCTAATTGGAACTATATGTCTATTTTCATTAATTAAAAAGTTCATTAACGAATTTTAACTAATTAGCCGACTGATCGTTACGATTAGCCTCCTATATTATGTCCCCCTGGCCGTATAACTCACCTGCGCAGACCGCATTAACCTAGCTTTCATGGTTTGTTTTTAAAAATTCTGTTAAGCTTAAAAAAACACCCTGTATATATATATATGGATTTGTATAATTAGTTGGAAGTACAGTTTGGCGGGAATATCAGGTTGCCCAACTGAGTGCCAGCGGACCGGGTAGAATCGCGCTTCGGGGTGCCTCTGCCGCGGAACGGACTGCCAGGATTCGACAATAGGGAATAGCCGCAGTGCATACCGACTTTTGTGTCTGAGAAATAATTGTATTCCCCACAACTATACTTCGTTCACCCTTAATGGGGTATCCACACGAGAGAGAAATCCGCCACTTTCTTCCGCGGAGCGCGCATCACGTGAGACATACGTCATCCCTTTTTGACGTCTCGCTGCGCCGTTCTCCTCCGTGGCGGAGGCGCGGAGGCTTCGTACTGTTAGCACGAAAGCTCCGCAGGCGCGTGGCGGAGCCGGAGGACGGAGTTTCCCGGGTTGTTGACGTCACGACATCCGTCCGCGGAGTTCTCCTTCGTGTGGATACCCCATAAGCTGCGACTAGAAGCTCCGGCTTCAGCGCGAGGCTTTCTGCCCTTGCTAGGAGAAGTGTGAACGCGCCGGCAGGCGCAACAAAACACTGCGGAAGCCAGCGAGCTCGCGCTGAAGGCGGATATCCTCGTCTCAGCTCAAGGGTGAACGGAGTTTACGGAATCGTAGTTCTGGGGAAAACTATCATTTCTCACACACTGACATTTGCGTAGTTGGCATTTATCGTGCAAGCCTGAACACGTATTACACCACGCCATTACAGCGGTATCCTCTCTCTGTATGAAGGAACGTGTCAGTGAAGACACCACTTCCAGTGTTTCTGTTCGGTGTACAGGACTCGAGACCCACACTCAACGAACGTCGCTTTGGCTCAAACCTTCCCGCTCGAAAAGAGCCGCTAAAGTTGTTACTGGAATTATTTATCACAAACGTAACTCGGACTCGGCTCTCTGCTGGTGTTGTGTGATCTGATACCAGTGACCATCTCCCAATTTATTTTCTTGCTAATTTACATAATTTAGGGAAGCCCCTAGTTATGACACCATATATTATTCTCAGGTTGTTAACGTTCAAACACTAGAAATGTTCAGGCACTGCGTGGCATCTAAAAACTGGAATGTGGTGCTCTCAAAGAACCCGGCTGATGAAACGTACGATTACTTTATCAATCAATTTGATGCTATTTATAAAAAATGTTTTAAGCCTAAAAAAGTAGCAGCTGTAAACGACTTAATTTTCGCAGGCTCAGATTTTCGCGAATCGGGCCAAAGTTGAACATTTGAAATTATTCGCGGGTTCTAATCTTCGCGAATCGAGTGTAGCTTCCGTAGCGTTCACATATTGCCCGAATTGTTCGCGGGACGCATTTTTTCGCGAATTGTAGGCGATTCGCAAAATTCGCAAAATGGAGTCCTCCTGCGACAATTTAGTCGCTTACAGTATATCTAAAAGGTCTAAGAAACCATGGGTCACCAAAGTACATACTAAGAATGATAACTAAAAGAAACAAGCTCTATGCACGTTTTTTGAGCGCTGGAGACCTAGATGTGTTTCAAAAGTTTGAGAAGTGTCGAAACGAGAATAACCAGCATGCTAAGGAAAGCAAAAAGTTCATATTATTACAGAATGTTTCATACTGATTGAAAATAGACGTAACGTAATTTGGAAAAAAGTTAATTTTGTTATCAGACCGGAACAATCACGATAACGTTATAAGGCAACCATATAATAGAAGGAAAAAGGTGGAGCGGAATTGAACTAGCAAATAAATTTAATGACTATTTAGCAAATTTACTCTCCCTCATGCAAACAAGCGGACTCCCCGTGTTGAACTCAAGGAATTTCGCAAAACCTTTCTGTTTCCTACCGACGAGAGAGAGGTAAGCTTGGCATTTTTGAACCTCAAAAAACAGTAAATGGACCGATTTTATTGGAATGCAGGTGCAGCCGATAAAATACGTGCTTGACATCATTTCGCCTTGTCTTACACATATCTTTAATTTGTCGCTCTCGACTGGTGTTTTTCCTAAAGGTATGCAGATTGCAAAGGTGTCTGTCTTACACAAGTCCGGAGACAAAAGTAATATGTCCTCAGACCAATCTCAATATTGCCTGTGTTTTTCAAGGGTTTAGAGAAAGTTATTCATGCTAGGCTTAATAATGTTTGTGAAAAAAGTATGCTACTTACAACAAAATGGTGAGTTGGGCCAGTTGGTTCATTATGGGAAAAACAAGCGCCGAAAAACTAGGACAAGTAAGGAGACGACGACACAAGGCGCCTTGTGTCGTCGTCTCCCTACTTTCGCTTTTCGGCGCTTATTTCATACCACTTACAGATTCTCGGTATGGTTTTCGGAAAGGTCGCTCTTCTGAACTGGCTCTTTTACAGCAAAAAGAAATATTGAATATTTTACAGCAAAAATGAATTATCTTAAACAATATGGAAAACAAGTGTCTAACTTTAGGAATATTTATTGATTCTTCTAAAGCCTTTGACCACCTGAGTCACAAAGTTCTGTTTGAAAAACTATATTGTTATGGAATTCTTGGGCATTCCCTGGCTCTTATAGAAAGCTACTTGATCGTCCGGCATCAAACTGTTGAAATAAACGGATATTCTTCAATGCTGAAAGCAGTTCGGACAGGAGTACCTCTAGGTAGTGTCTTGGGGCCATTGATGTTTAACCTATTTAGAAATGATGTAGTTACTATCACAAGTAAGGCCTCATTTGTCGCTTATGCAGATGATACCAGTATATGTTTCTCAGGAAAAAACATCGATAGTTTAATTACCGATGCAAATATATGCCTTGAAAAACTTAGTTGGTCGACTGTTTCCAATTCTCTACAAATTAATGAAAGTAAAACAAATGCAATCATCTTCAAACCGAAAGGCACAGTGTGTAAGGCCACCACAAAATTAATGATGAATTCCTCGGAGGTTAAGTTTGTAACTACTGTTAAAACCTTAGGCGTGATTTTTCACGAACATGTGGTATGGGACTCGCATGTTCCAAATATTACTCTCAAACTTTCGAGCATCATAGGTGTTCTATATAAGCATCGCTATATATTACCAGCTCGTGTAAAACTTTTAATTTACAATGCATTATTTAATTCTCGTATATCATACTGTCATCTAGTTTGGGGAACTACGACAAGTACTAACGTTAATAAATTGTTTTTGTAGCAGAAAAAAGCAATTCGCATCGTAATTAATGAGTCGTATTGCGCACACACTGAACCTGTTTTCTGTAAACATGAAGTAATGAAAATCAAACAATATTTTGAATATAAGCTGGCAATCATGCAGATGGCATCACTTAAATTTCCTAATCATCCATTACGGCAAATTTCCAAATTAACTGACAAAAATATTGCATACGAAATGCGCAGCGCCGGAACCTTGAGAGTACCACGTCCAAGAACTAATTACGGGCTTCAGATGATTCAGCACACACTTCCAACAGTATCGAATTTTTTTCAAAGAACAAGGTGTCTGCATTGAACAATTTAAATAAGAAGAGATTGCGTGAAATATTATCCTCCTAATAACATACTTCTCGGTGTGGTGCATAAATGTGCTTTTTTTGTTTTGTTTCAAATAATGTATATTATATCCCGCTGACCGATCTGCCTGTAGGGGGCAGGGGCTTCGTCAAGCTGCAATTCTGCAGCTTTTCTCCTGCCTCCATCGCCTATTTTGTATTATGGGAGTAAATAAAATGAATTCAATTGAACTGGATGTTTCGCAGACGTATCGCTCTGTTTGCTCTGTCTTAAACCAGCTTTAAGTTGTACTGATTAGGAAAAAAGCTAAAAATAATACGAACTAAAAAGGAAGGTCGTTAAGCACCAACAGACTCACACATGATGACCGTGTACAAAGATCAACTCGCCGCAAAAACGGGAGAATAAAAAAGAAGCAAAAGGTATCGCTCAATATATGGAAGCTCAATATCGAGAGGTACGAGAACAACGGTAATCAAAACGCAAAAAAAAAGGAATAAACGTCGAACACGTGTCACCATGTCAGCAAGCTAGACAAAAGATAAAATCAAACAACCGCAAAGAATGACAAGCAGATAACCACTTTTGTTCCATCAGACGGTGAAATTTTTTTTTCCTGAAATACAGTTTGAGGAAACCAATACATTTTCATCATGTTTTTGTTTGCTTTCCTCTTTGTGTCGTGTGTGTGTGACTGCGTGTGTGTGTGTGTGAGTGTGTACGTACATACATGCGTCCGTCCGTGCGTGGGTGTGTGCGTGCGCGCACACGCGTACGTTTGTGTATGGCAACTGAAGACTAGGAAAAGTGGGTGCTCAAATTTAGCTATAAAAAAAAAGTTGAAAGTATTTTTTTTTTCGAATTGAAAGTAAAAAAAAACGTGTTGCAATCACATTGCTGGCATGCGGAAGAAAATCTACCATTTAAAAAAGAAAACAGAAACATTTCAGACAACATGAAGGAAAAGAAGACAAGTCCAAACATTTACAACCACAAAAAGCATATATACATATATATATATATGCCGAGAAACCTCATCCAAATTCTCATTACCAAGAGAACGCTCGACAATGCGCGGGAATTTCTATGAATCCCGTCCTCGAAGCTGCAGACGAGATGGTCGTTGAGGACGGCTCCTTGAAGTACGGTTTTTAAACTAACGAAAACTCGGGCACGTTACCCTGATCCTCGTCTGCGGCAAGACTATATTCGAAGGTAAAGATAACTCGCCGTGACGCATGATGCAAGCGGCGTCTGAAGAGAAAGGAGGAGAAAAAACAAACTCACCTTTGATGTTCTTCGCCGACTGAGATCTCGCTTGAACAAAGACCTGCAATGAAAGAATAGACTAAGCTTCTAACTCGAGTGTATGTCTGAAATTAAAGCCCACATCTCAATTTAGTTCACAAAGCATTTTGGATATAAGTATAGCATTTTCCCTTATGTCGTATATAATACGCTTCGGCCGAAAATGCCTCGCTATAGCGATGAAACATTGCGTGTACAGTGCGCAACACACCGCCCACACAACGGCTTTTTTTTTTTTTTTTTTCGGGGGGGGGGGCCCAGCATGGCAGGGGGTATGGCGCATAATTGATAACGATGACAATCAAATTCTGCAACCTACGTTAGCACTCAACATGAGCACATTCAACCAGATTATTAGTTTTTTTTTCCTTACAGTATTTCAGATTTGAAAAAAAAACGAAAGAAAAACGCTACGGTACTAATCATGCCAGCATTGTAGCGCAATTGTCAAAATTAGCGCACGTTTCTGTGAATACGCCCACGGGCCGTTTGTGGAGGGGAACCTCGAAAATTCACAAATAAAATGAACAAGAAATTAACACCAGTATAATTTTTAAATATCGTCTTCATTAGCTGTAGTAAGAGTAGTAATAGGACTACTAGTAGTAATCGTATCAATCACATAGTTTCTAAAATTCTTCAAACACAGCCGAAAACACCGTCTTCCACAAATAGATAGTCAAGCACTAGCAACATCTCCTAGCTAGCGTGGCCGTCGTGCTTCATTTCCAGCGTCACATAAAAAGAGCGAACACGGAGCACATATTTGACACGAGTGCTCCGTCAGCGTTCTGGTGTGACCTCTGCTCAATCACTGATTGAGCAAGAGTACCCGCCGAACGCTCGTGACCAATCAGTGCCCCGCCCTGGCCTCCAGGGAGGTGACGTCAAACAAAATAGCCCACGGCTTTGCTACCTGGGACGCGTAGTATTAAACACCATACACACGATCCACGAAAAAGAAGTACAAAAAATCCCCGAACACTGAGAATTTTGCGACGCATCGAACCCGGTGGTTACAGCACCTCGGCTTTCCTCTCTAATTTACAGCTCGCGAACTTGGAAACCGCGCGAAACTTGTCGTAGGCACTTTCTAACTATGGCTCGCACAAAACACGAGCTCATTACGAGAGTTGTACGTCGCGACGGCGCTCCTCCAAGAACAAGAGAAACAAAGAAACAAAAGCAGCAAAATTAGAACTGGAACAACGCAACCCCCCCCGCCCCCCCCTGCCCCCGCGGGCATACAAAGAATACTCGGACGCAAAAGCGCTCTGCGGTGAGTTGACTGGGGATTCCTTGGCGCAAGCGCCGCTGTATCAGAATAGAGAGCATGAATTTAGAAGAGCGAGCAACTCAAACCATGGAGAGCATGCGCAATTTACGAGAGTTTCGGCAAAATTTTTATAGCGACTGATTTGCCTCAAAATTGGCTCGACACATTAATAGACAGATTAGAACTGGTAACCCAAATTACGAATCACATTATATTTCTTTTCGCCAAATTGCTCGATTGTCAAACTTTGTCTTAGCGGCTCAACTGGCAACAATGAAAACTCGACGCCAAATGTTCTGATAGGGAAACGGTACAGTTCGCTCCTGATATGGCTTACAAAAAGTTGGATGGAGCGAAATGGATGCTAACAACTAACGCCAGAAAAAAAAAGAAGAAAAAAACAGGCGCCAAATATTGTTTTTACACTGCCGACTCGACTTGCAAGTTACGCAGCATAGGACATCACCGAAGTCCGCGGAGAAATTTCAACGCGAATGCATTAAGGAGCTCGCGTCGCAGATAATCCGGCGTCGGTGGTGTGCGCTAAAATCCAGGATTGGTCGATAGGGCCATGTCGTCACAGCCACATGACCTCGCGCTGCAGTTTCAAACAAGCCACAACGCTCACGTTAAAAACGTGACATCAAGCGTGGAATGGAAGTGATTAAAAACATGACAAGTAATGCCGAAATAAAGGTCCCCGTCATGTCTCATATCGATTTCACTTAGTAAAGTAATTCATTTGCATGAAAGAAAATTTTTAATTTTAGGCGGGATTCAAATTCCGACCGACACTTCAAGTTTAACAGCGGAGCTGATAAGGAGTTTCCCCAGGATCGTGTCCGTCAGCAAACAAATGATGACACAGAATTCTGGACAGCTACCGCCATCTATAGCGACGGCGACAACCAGACGACCGACTTGACGGTTGTCCGCTTGCCGCCGTCGCTTACAGATGGCGGCAACCTTCCAGCCTTTCCACTCTGGCTTGCAGACCGAAACACGCGTCGGCCTGCTCCTGGCAGCTCGCGTGGCAAACACTGTCTGTAAACCGCGTGACGTCGATCGGGCAATCGGGAACACTGAAATTCTAGGCACACTATACCAGGACCAAAAACGTGACTGGCGCGCTCCGCCGCGGATTAGGCTTAATTAGGAAGCGTGCGACGTGGCAGCTCTAACGAGCGAGAAGCTTCAAACCTCGTCCCGCTAGCGTTTCTGCTATCCCTAGAAGCTCTGCCCAGACCTCTGTCAACCTTCACGTAAGAGAGAAAGAAGAAAAACATTGCTCCTGTCAATATAAAAAAAGAACTATTGGCAGCGACTTTTGTACTTAAAGCCCTATAAGCTCTATTATGCATGCAATGCAGTATTTATGGCGCGATCCTTTCAGTTTGTTTAGGAAACGCTGAAGAGTAGTTTTCTCTTCTTGCTTCTTTTTTATTTTATTTTCTTTTTTGGGGGGGGAGGCGAAAACGAAACTAGTTCTCCGTTTGTCGGCTAAATTTAGCGGTAAAACTGTTCTTAAGTTGTGTGACGTCAATTTATTCGCTAAGTTTAGCGAGAAACTGAGCTGATTTATAGGTCACTTCACATCACTTTCGGCTAAATTTAACAGGGACATAGTTTGCAATGCGGACGCTTGTCGCATACGTTTGCAATTCAGGCTCTTACAAAATATTTTTAGCTAGTGTGTATCTAGGAGCGAATACAAAAGACGCTTCGAGTACAAGTCAGCATCAACAAATACCTGAGCCTCCCTCACCCAGAATGTGTCTCGCGGCGTAAATACTGCGTTAACCACACATATATATATATATATTAGGAGAAGGGACATTTTGTGACATACATGACCTTACCAAACACTTAAAAAAAAACTTTTTTTTAATAAGGCAGATACGTCGGCAATCCCTGCCTGACGCTCACCTATCCACAAACAATGTTTGACAAACTCGTTGCTCTCCGCCATTTCGGGAGAACGCCCACGACGGCACATAATTAAAGTGGCTCATATTTATCCGCCATAACAACTGCAGCTTAACTCAGACACCGACGGTACAAAAAAAAAAGATGAGAAAACAGAAAACACGAGGACGTCCGGACACCGAAAAGAAAAGGTCAGGCATAAAAAGTAAAATTATAATGACTCGGCAAAAAGAAAAAGGTTCCATCCCTCGTGAACGTGTTTACGCGTGATGGCACGCGGCAAGGGCGACCTAATAAGCCCCACTGAGCAACGGCGCAGAGATAACCCCAGAGCTAATTCGCCGAGACAATGTAATTGTGCCGTGTGTATGTTAAGACAGCGGGAACTGGGTCAGCCACGGTGGCCGTCTGGTGTCTAGCAGTAGATGAGAAATGTAGCGGGCACAGCACGGCCGCTAGCCTGGGGGTATTTAAAGGAAGACTGAAGCGGTTCTCTATTTGAGGAAAAGACTGCAGTTGTCTTCATTTGGCCTCCAAAATCACTAAATCATCGACTTTTTTTTTTTTGTAACACGGAGGTTGCAGAAGACTATTTCTAAAGTAGCGCTCAAGCCCCTCCCTTCCCGCAGCGTGACGTCATATCCGGAGATTTTGGGAATCTCCGCTCTCACATCTTCAACGCGCCTGTCAAAGCTATGCGCGCGCATTCTTGCTATAATCAAAGAAAGGTGAGAAAAAGACGTTCCGACTGATGCAACGCTAGGACGCTGCAACGCCAGGTTTCGCTCAGGTGCCCCGATCTGCGGTGCGCTAACACACCTGGTCATGCAATCGGCGATTGCCAGCTCACGCCTGGAGCGGCGTTCGACGGTTGGTTCGTCACTCCTGGGCCCAGCAGAGGTCGAGGCTTCAATTCGAGACGCAGCCACGCAGCCTCTGCCAGCGGGGCGATACGGGTGAAGACAGCGCGCGCTCTGTCACCTTAGCCGAAGCGGCCTCGTCACCAGCGAAGCGCTGTCACCAGCGAGCCGCCCGTCACCAGCGAAGCGCTCGTCACCAGCGAAGCGCTGTCACCAGCGAGCCGCCCGTCACCAGCGAAGCGCTCGTCACCAGCGAAGCGCTGTCACCAGCGAGCGCCTGTCACCAGCGAGCGCTCGTCACCAGCGAAGCGCTGGAGCAGGCCGCCGTCACCAGCGAAGCGCGCTCGTCACCAGCGAAGCGCTCGTCGCCAGCGAAGCGCTGTCACCAGCTGAGCGCCCGTCACCAGCGAAGCGCTCGTCACCAGCGAGGCGCCGCATCACCATGCTAAGCGCTCAATCACCAGCGAAGCGCTCGTCACCAGCGAAGCGCGCTGTGCATCGGCATTCGATCTCTGAGCCTCGGCCGAAGAGATGACCCTCGGCGACGGCGTTCCAAAACACTGAAGGATGTGAATCCTCGTTCGGGGACGCCAAGACGCGAGCTGGAGACGCAGCGTGAGGCCCTGCTTGACACCCGATGGGTGTCAACCACCACCTACGTCCGTACGTAAATAAATCTTTGTGTTCTTCGGCCCCCTGCCGCAACATCCTCCATTCCGGTCCCGGCACTCGCGAGCATCCTTCACAGTTCCGGTCCGCGACTATAATCCCCGTCACGTGACCCGTATCATGCCTTTCCCGGTCAGTCCGCGGAGCATGCGATGCCGTTGCTCCTATGTGGTAGTGTTTATTGTGAGTCAGCCACGGCGGAACAACGGCTTTCAATAAACGACATACCATCATGCTTCAGGCTGTCTCGACAAGCGAAGAGTGCGAATACCCGAAACAACCGCTGCCCTTTTCGAGTAGGCCACGATTTCGCTAACAACGTCGCCGGTCTACACAACCTCCGCAAAGAAAAACGAAAGCAACAAGCGGAATGTGTGAGAAGCTGTGTGCGTATAAAACGCTGAAAAAACGCTACAACGCTGACACGACGTCCGTGCTATTACCACGGAGCGCTTATTACCACGGTGGAGGTGAAACTACGTGGTTTCAATATCGCCCTTCTGCCGACCGCATCGAGGACTGGGGTAACATATATACCTAACCGCCATTTACAGCCAGGAGCGACAAAGAAGAAATTGCGAGGCACGCCACGTGACGTGCGGACATCGCAAATAAAAAATAAAAAATTAAGTACGAAAAAAGCATTTTCTGCGTCCACAAATAAAAAAGAAAGCCGTTGCGCCTTGCGTGTTTCGGAGGACACACGGGCTTATGTAAGACGCGGAAATGAAATTTGAGCGCGTCCACAATTCTTTTTGACGGACACACACGCACACACAATCACATACACGTGAACACACGTAGACACGTGCACGCAGTCCCCCTCTCTCTCTCTCTCTTTCGACAGCCTTAAAGGTTGGTTCCAAAAATGGCGTTTTAGTGTGACCGATCGCGTTACTATGAGTATATCGCTTTTCTCTCCAGCTCGATTGCTCGCACATGACGTAGATACAAGGGAGAAGCACAAAGAATGGACCAGCACGAAAAACACAAGCACGCGCCCTGGTATTTACTCTTAATGTTCAAACTTCGCATCGAGCAGAGACACCCTAAAAAGAAGGGTAACGACGAGTGATATCCATTGTCCTCACTTTTTACGAGCAAATAAAATAAATAAAAAAGACTGGATCGTGTATCGGTGTTGGGATTCGGAACAAGTACGAACCTTTTCACTCACGCTGCAACGGGCAACCTGGATAAGCGAAAGAGTAAATATTACAATCCTTTCCAGAATCTCTAAACGCTAACAAAACGCCTTCTTTTTTTCTCTTTTTCTAAGCAGACATGTTCCGTTGTCTTCTACCTTCTTGTTTCAGAAAAGTGTGAGAACCTCTCCAGGACACGTGGGAGTACTGTGCCTAGATCCGAGAGCGTTTCCATCCACTCAACCGAGATCCCGTGGTTCATAGCTCGCGTTTGCCACAGAAGCTACGAGGATGAGTTTCACAGCCCATGAGACAATGCACTGCGGCGTCAAGTACGCGATTATGGACCTCTTGCTGTATTACCCAAGCATCAAGGAGAATGCAGGGATTGGTGTTCCACGCGCCGCACGTGCTGGCCTCAGCACTAGTAACTTTTCCAAAGCAAAAACCTAAAACAAATGGCATCTTGGCACGCGCGTTCGTCAATGCTTTCTTTTGGTTATTTACTTCGAATCTTTTATACAGGAAAGGCGCGCGCGTGTGCGCGTGAACACCAATCCCTGCATTCTCCTTGATGCTTGGGTAAGACAGCAAATGGTCTATTGGAAAGGTCTACTAGCGACGTGCGCGATCAAAAGCGTCGCGGTGGCCGGCCTTCCACGATTCGCCGAATGCTAGCTACGATGTCTGCAAAGGATTTTTCATCGATGGAAATAAGAGGAATGTAAGAACTCAATTTTGACGGTGTTGGCGGTGTTGGTTTCAGAGCGCTATGATTCCAAGATTCCACCCTACTAATTACAAACACCATCGAACTTGTTGTTGGCAAGGTAATGACGTCACGAGACGGAACCACACAAGGGCGCCACCAAAACATCTCGCCGCTAATAGACACCATTCCGATATTTCCGAGTCACTCACGCCCAGAGCGTGAGATCTCCTCAGTGCAACAAGCGCATGTTCGTCGATCTCGGAAAGCGAGCAAGCGAGCGCGCCATATCTACCAACTACTCTACAAAATAAAACCGGCCCAAAAGCACTATGCATATATGCATATATATATATATATATATATATATATATATATATATATATATATATATATATCAGATTGCTTACTTCTTTTTTTTTTCCTTCGTTAGCAGACGACGTTGGACGGCACTTGCGGTGCGGGTGACTGCCGGAATCGCTGGTGAGCAGTAGTACGCACAGCGTTCACGATTTCCTTGTGACTGCCGTTTATTTTTTTCGTCGTGTGCGGTTTTGACACCGGGTGCGACTTTTAACACCGGTTTTCACGCCAGCGAAGACGGCGAACATGTCTGCTAAACCGCACTCCCCGCGAAATGCCCGTCAGGGTGGCGTCCCAGTCGGGAAAAATATGGCCGCGTGCTAAAACGCCGGAAAATGATTCTTGTCTATATACTCATCGACAGCATAAAAAAAAGAAACTCGGGGCGGGGCAAAGTTTCAAGCATCTCATCACCGCGGCCAATCAGATTGCGGCATCAGCCAATAAGCACGCCGAGGAGCCAACCACGAAGCAAGAACTTCGCAAGCCACGCCCAGGGTGTCTTACGGCTGTCAGTGAACCGCCTCGCCTGCGAGCGTCTCCGAGCTTCGCTCGGCCGCTCTGCCCGCTGTCCACGTCGCAGCACGGAAACGTGCGCATGCACACGAGTAGCCAGTCCGCGCGGAAGGAGCTGTCCGACATTAAGGGGACCATGAAACGATTTTGAAATCGAATTTCATCCACCGCACGTCGTAAAAACTGTGAAAAAGAAAACCTAAACACAAAAAATAGAGGGCCCCCCCCCCCCCCAAAAAATATAGCTATAGAACTTTTAAAAGAAAAAGCGGACTCTTTTACATCTTTTTTCCTTCGAAAGCTCTCCGCCTTTCACTGTGATGCATCCGCGGTATGCCCAAGCACGTCAGCCAAATCCACGTCGCCTATTGGATAAGAGCCTCCCTCACCAGCACCTCGATCACTATAAACAATACAATAGCCGGCGAATGCTTCTTAGAAATTTTGTTAAAGAATATTCTGATCCACATTTTGTCGAACAATTACCGATGTCACGGAAATTGCCAAATTTTACAATGCTTAGAGGTGCCCCCATCTGCCGGCCGCTTCCGCTGACAGGGGCGGAGACACCACTGGAGCTATGGAGCGCCACAATATGGCGCCTGAGGTCAGTATTAGCTCCACATTGGGTGTGGGTCCTGTAGAGTGTGTGTGACAAAGTCGTGGTGCAAAAACGTTGTGTTTAGCGAAAGTTCTGAAAGATAGACGCAATATGACGCCTGGTGGCAGCATCGCAAAAGTTCGCCACAAAATGGCGGGTGTCTCCACCCTGTCAGCCGAGCGGCCGGCAAATGGAGGCGAGCCCTAGAGGCCCGTTCACACTCTTGCGACCGAGTACGACCGTGAGAGACCAGACTGGTTCTTAAGCCTCTTGCGATCTGTTAGGACCGGATACGCTACAGCAGAGCTGGTCTAAGGACTCGCAAGGGCTTAAGCCGGAATCTGGTCTCTCATCGGTCGTACTCGGTCGCAAGAGGTGAACGGGCCTTAAAGGGCCCCTGAAAGAAAACGAAAGTCTTTCTTTTTTAAATCAGTCTGGTTGGGACACGCGTGTCAAAAAATGAATTTTACGCGAAAAAAAAATTTTTAGAGCAATATTGACGGCGAGAGATTTATTTGAAGTTTTGCGCGCAAATTCCAGGTCATTCAGCTCGGCTTCTCATTGGTAACGATGGTCATTCAAATCAGCTTCTCATTGGCCAATAGAATGAGTGACAGCTTTGATGTTGGTTATAAAATCTTCGTGATCTCTTGAAATCGCCTTTTGAATTACATATTTTTAGGTTTAAGAAACAATCCATCGAATGAACGTCGTAATTGTTCACAAACGTTTTACAAAATCGTTACTTCCGTTCGGATAAAACAACAAACAAAAGCTTCGCCATTTTGTTTTTCTGTCATGGTCGCCGTCTTGCAACGCGTCTCGCATCCTCAGGTGGTTTTGTAGTTTTATCGCGGTTATATGTGAAGACCTCCTGAAGAGGGCTTGTTGCTTGTGTTAGTTAGTCATGGCCGATTCACATGACGGACTGATCCGCGGACGGATTGATAACGTGACGACATGTCCGCGGTTCGTCTGTCTCCCAAGCGCATCCACACGAGGGAGACGACGAGCAGACGACAGCGAGGACGGACCGAACCTGGTCGCCACCCCACAGTGCCGCGAAACTCCAACATCGCACCGTGGCACCGTTGTCCAAGAGAGAAATCGACGTTCGCTACCGCGATAATGAATCGTACGCCGATGTTACGTACAGATCGAGACAAAACACCGTGATAGGCTTCGCGCGAAGCGCCACTGGCTTTACTAACCCAAAGCATGAGAGTGACACAGGCATGCGGTCCTGCTCGAGAAGGGTTCCGCGTAGAAGCGACGAAGTTCTGGGCTCGCGAAGCGCGGGCGTTTTGGAGATGTCTTCACGCACTCCGCGCTCGTGCACAACACTCAGGTTCGCCACAGCCACAAGAGAGGTCTTGCTCGGTGAAATCCTGATTGGACGTGCAAGAATTGCATCGCGGCGTGCTGGACGAAGTTTGGACGGAAGCTTCTTGAGCGTCGGACCCGGAGGAGTACAGGAACCCGCGTCGCGTCAGCCAGACAAAGTTTCTGCAGTTCGCTTTCACACGTGGAACGCAGAAACGCCCGACAAAATGAACCAGCGAACGCACAAAACACGACGATGCGCCATTTGTGTTTTAATCGTCCAAAAAGAAAACAATCAAGTAAAACATAGCATTGTTGCCAGACTAAACGCTTTTCAAGTCAATCTCCCGCCAAACATCCACGAGTGAACAAGGCGCTTGACTTTATCAGTCTCGCGCGTCCGCCACGGACGAGGTGCGGATCGCAGGAATCGGTAACGTGCCGGTCACTTGGTACACGGTCTGCGGACGAAATATACGCCACCTCGGTCCGTCGTGTGAGATCGGCTGTACGACGCGGTACGACGTGCGCCCGGCAGACACAGGAAGTAGCAATGGCTCTCGCACGGGCATAGCCGAGCCAGCCAAGCCGATCCACTACGAAGGGGCGGGGAGTACCTCTCCTCCTACGCGCCCGACATGCCGAGAGAGAGAAAAAGCGGAAAGCGAGGTGACCTGCAATGACTAAACTGCGCCTGGCGCAATCAATATTGCTCTAAAAATTTTTTTCCCGTAAAATTCGTTTTTTGCCACGCGTGTCCCAGCCAGCCATGCGTGCGTCCAGTTGATTCTTGAGTACTGATTAAAAACCGATTAACCGGTTAAAAAGTTTCGACTGCGATTAAAGCCTTAATCGATTAATCGGAAGGTTAAAGGGACAATGAAGGCGATTTAATTTAATTTGTTTAAATTGTGTTTTTAGGCTTCTTGGGAACCTGGCATACTGCCTAAATTTTTATAGACATTTGTGACGCATATTTCTATACCTACGAAAGAACTGAAGAAACCGAAACTCAACTATCTGCGTTTCTCGTTTTGGGCCTCCGAAAACGGAGGTGACGTACGGAGTGACGTCACATGTGAATTGTCGGTACCGGTAGCATTTAGGGCGTCGAGACTCTGGTTACCGCGGTGGGTTATAGCAGCGCGGTGGCGCGGTCGTTTCGCCGAATTTGTCAACATGGACGGCAATGCCGCTCTCGCGAGCGAGTTCGAGCTTCCGTTCGGTAACCGAACACCAACGGAACGGGAGTACGTGCGTGGCGGCCTCTGCTATCACCCGACGGAGACCGCACAGCCGGCAACGAGCGGCCCGCATGCCGAAGGACGGACGCCGGGGAGATGCCGAGGGAGAGCGGCAGCGATCTGGCCGTTCTGGCCGTCACAAGCGGCGCGTCAGCGACCAATCGCTGACGCGCGACGTCGCAAACGGCGCGCGTCAGCTCGTTTGGCGGGGCCAAGGCGCGCGACGTCACAAACGGCGCGACGCGCCGTTTGTGACGTCGCGCGTCTTGGCCCCGCATCGGTCACGCGAGCTCCGCTTCTCCTGGCTTCTCCCGCAACTCTCGGGGCGTCGCCCCAGTCGATCCCGGTGCAATTATTACCGCGACTGTTTTATTGATTTGCGCGGCACACAAGCGCCGGTTTCGGCTGAAATTTGGGCAACGTGGCCTGAGACGTGCCTGGAACCCAGTTCAATCGCCAAAAAGATGTCCTAAATTGCCTTCATTGTCCCTTTAAAGACCAGAACAAATTTTGGGTTAGGATGAATGATTTCGGTGGGACTTTACTAATCGCATATCGTTTAGTTGTGCCACGACACAGAGAAGAGCGCTAGAAAGTCAAAGGCCAGCTTTTCGGCACGGACGTCCGAAAGTACGGCGGACTTGTGCAGCACCTTCTTGCCTTCGGAAAAAGCTCTCCGCCTTTTCACTATGATACATCCGCGGTTCCAAAGGCGTGTCACCGGTGCCAAACTGACGTCGGCAGAGCTCAGCTCACGTATTGGACCCGAGAACTGCGTCACTCGGACGTATGCGCTCGTCAACAATCAATCCGTCGACGAATATTTAGATTCGCGTTCGTACGGCACGAGTGCCCTGACGGAACTTATCGTCACTGGGGAAAGACAAGTTCCGTGGTGTGCATAAAAAGCACGGTGGAAGCCTGGAGTCGTCGCACCGGTGCCGAAGGAATGTCACGACCGCGTGATTTCACAATTCGCATTTGAGTTGAGGATTAAAGCTAAGGAGGAAGAAGTAGGAAAATCGTTTCATGACCCCTTTAATAATGCTCCGAGCTATGCGCCATCTATCGTGTGGTAAACGAAGCCAAGAGAAAGATAAGACTGCGCCTGTGCTGTTTCGCGCCGTTTTGCTGAAAAACATGACGTCGGTTGTGATCGTTGACGTGGTCGGCGTGGTGGAAGCTCGTCATTCCGCGTAGAGCGCTATCCTTGACTGAATTCTCGTCGCGTGTCGCGATGATAACCCAGCACGTTCTAGAAGGGAAGACCCATTAACTCGTGCGGCGATGTTGCGGCGGCAACCTCAAGACAGCAGAAACGCTAGTGCCGTCGTCTTTGTTTACTTCGACTACAGGGTGCTTTCTTAGCATTCATGTCCTCGAACATCACCCGCATTTCTTATTTTGCGCACTACATGCGTGTGCTCAAGTTTAAAATATTACTGGTGCGTACTGTATTTAAAGGCAAGTATGAAGGATGCGAATTTAGACACGTTTTCATCACCCGAGAAAAGTGATGAGTGTTAGCGTTCCTTGAACGATCGCAATGTCTGTCTGATCAGGGTTCCGGAAGAAACGTCCCCGGAAAAAACGTCCCCGGAAGAAATGTCCCCGGAAAATATGTCCCCGGAAAAAAAAGGCCCCAGGTGGAAAGTAGGAAAAAATGTCCCCAAGGGTTCTCTATCTCTGGGTTTCCCTGATCCTCATGGTCTTCGGGCGGTCGTGTCATTGTCCGCTCACAAATGACCTGAACCACCTAGAGGTAGAAAGGGAGACTGGAAGTCACACAAAGAAACCGAAGTAATCTATTGTGGGATATTTTGGAAACCAAATTATTGAGTTTGCCAAAACCAAATTTTATTTTTTTATTGTGAAATAAACATTCATAACACTTCTAGCCAAAACCAAATTGTTGTGTTTGGGGAGATTTGAGAGGTACTTGTGTATCATTTCCAAATACTGTAAACGACTAAATTTTCGCGAGGACCTAATTTTCGCGAATTTCGCGAATCGCCTACAATTCGCGAAAAATACGTCCCGCGAACAATTCGGGCAATATGTGAACGCTACGGAAGCTACACTCGATTCGCGAAAATTAGAGCCCGCGAATGATTTCAAACTTTCAGCTTTGGTCCGATTCGCAAAAATTTGAGCCCGCGAAAATCAAGTCGTTTACCGCAGATAAAAAGCGCGACACTGTTAGCACGAACAAGCGATCGCTAGTTTTTTTTCTCTTTTTCTAGTAGAAACTAAAGGTTGTCATCAAAGTTATCATAGGTACTGAAAGTGCTCATTTGGGATATAATGCAGACGGTAAAATTTCGTTCCCACTAATACTCTAAGTAAAATGTGAAAATGCGCCGATCTGGTGTTCGCGCTAACAGTGTCGCGATGTGTACTTCGGGGAATCGTATATTTCCTTATTTCCTGGGGCCGTTTTTTCCTACTTGCCACAAGGTGCCTTTTTTCCAATGGACGAAAAAAATGCTGGATGACGACAATGCATCGACGCTTAAACCAATGCGACGTCATTTTAATATCAGATCACTGT
>JAZHYW010060251.1:0-23184 GCA_037355805.1 Ixodes ricinus | reverse complement strand
ACAACGACACCTCCAGACACGAGACCTGCAGCTGCCTATGGTTGTTCCAAGACATGGTGACTGTTGCGTTCCCCTTTCTTTCATTTCTTTAACTAAGTTTTCTTTTTTTTCTTTTAGTATATGAACTCTTGATTTCTTTTTTTAAATACATGTTTTAAGAAAAACGAAAGACATGTGTATTTTGTCTATATTTCACCCTAAAGAATCTTGCTACAATTAACTGGCGTCCGCGACAGAACGAGATATTGTCTGTTCCCCTCGTTTTTCTAAGTAACAATAATTAATCAGAATGGAGGTTAAAGAGTTAATGTCTTTGGGCGCTGAGTTGGGACTGGCAGGAGCGGAGTTGAGGACGTGGGTAGACGAGGCGCGAGCACGCCAACGAGAAGAGAGGGCTGCTGAGAAGGGAAGCACAGCGTCTCAAGGCAGAAAGTGAGCAACGCATTATCGAATTAAAAATTCGTCTTGCAGAGGCTAGTGCAATCGAGATAGCACGAACAGATGGCAGTGAAGGGTCACGTCGCGCATCAATATCGCTATCTCCTAGTCCTCTCAAGCTTATGCCTCCCTTGATGACAGAAGGGACGATCTCGACTCGTATTTGAGGAGATTTGAGCGTGTAGCTCAGGGGCAAGATTGGCCGCAAGAGAAGTGGGCGACTGCTCTAAGCATGTGCCTTGTTGGCCCAGCTCTGGAGGTCATAGGTAGGATGTCGCCTGAAGACTCTCTGGATTATGATAGAGTGAAGAGGGCTTTGCTCCAGCGGTTCCGTTACACGGCAGAGGGGTACCGCGAGAAATTTAGAAGAGCAAGCCGTTAGACGGAGAGACAGGGAGCCAGTTTGCTGCAAGACTAGAAGGGTTCTTCGACCGCTGGGTCAGTATGAACGCATGCCCAAAAACGTATGAGGGGATTCGTGACCAGATGATCGGGGAGCAATTCCTTCGGAATTGTCATCCGAGGCTCGCGGTCTTCTTAATGGAAAGAAGCTGTAAGACCATCTCGGCGCTGGCTGAAATGGCGGACCACTTCCTGGAGGCGCAGGGCCAGCCTAATCTGGCCAATTTCAGGAAGGAGGCCAAGGAAACCTTAGATTCCCTGAAGGAAGATGCGCATGGCAGCAAACCCGCTCTAAAAGATAAAATGTTTCTTGTGTGTAAGTTGGGCCACAAGGCAACAGATTGCCGATCAAAGCCAGAAACACACGTGTTCTGTCAAGTGTGTCAGAGATCAGGCCACGAGTCCAGATCATGTCCGCGAGGAAAGAACGGAAAGACAGAAGTTTCATGTTTCGTAAAACCCGATGATGATCCTGTTGGTAAGACGGACGCGTTCTCACGGGGAAGGAAGAAAATCTCAACAAACGCCTTCAGAACGTCCCCCATGGATATGACTGAAAAGGCGAGACCAATTCTGTCGGAAGGTATGCCAATCACAGATGGGGTATTAAACGGCAAAGCAGTAAAGGTGTTGAGGGACACCGGGAGTAACACCGTGATAGTGCGCCGGGAACTGGTCGCATCTGAAGATTTTACTGGCAAAGTCAGTCCCGTATTTTTAGTGGACGGGACGTGTCTGATGTTGCCAGAGGCAAACATTCACCTTGTGTCGCCGTTCCTAACGGGACAGGTAACCGCCAAGTGTATGGACCGTCCTCTGTATGACGTTATTGTGGGGAATATTCATGGAGCGAAAGACTCGACCGAACAAACCCTGAAGGAGGTGGCTGACGCGGAAGGTGAAATCGTCGCTGCCGTCGACGGTAGTATGCCGAGTAGGTTAGACCAACTTAGTAACGTTGGGAGTGCCAGGGAACGGAGGGACCTGCTGCTCTCGCAGTGGAGCGACACCGACGCCAAGGAGCGCCTGAAAAGCAGGTCAACCACTCACGAGCAGTACCTGGAGAAGGAGAAGCTGCTGCAGCAGGTCTTCGACATGGAGCAGCAGGTGTACCCCAAGCCCCGCAGAGTGCTCTACCCGAGGCCGCGCCTCAAAAAGAGGGACCCTGATGCCCAGACAGTGGTTTCGCCACTGGGCACGACCGATACCTACCCCGTGCCGGAGACAGATCCTCACGACAGCGTCCCGACCGAGTTCATCGAGGGCTACAGCCTGGCAGGAGCCGACCCTTCCGTCTCGTCCGGAGAGGACACCATGGAGCACGGAAACGGAGGGGCCAAGAGGAAGTGTCAGGATGGACGGCAGGAGTTCCTTGAAAGGCAAGTGGACCGGGAACAAATGATCAAGGAAAAAGAACTGCAGCTTGAGGAGCGAAGGCTCAAGCTCGACGAAGAGCGGCTGGCCTTTGAGAGGACCAAGTTTGAAGCAGAGATGGCGGTCAAGGTCAGGAGGCTGGACATGGAGGAGGAGGAGCGCAGGATACGCGACGACACGGACAAGATGCACCTGGAGCTCATGAAGAAGATGTTCGACGAACTAGTCCGGAAGGCACAGTGATCGAGAACTGCCAGGAAACACTTCGTCGCGTATGAAGTGTTTTGGTACGATGGTGGGCATTATCACTGAGGGTTGGGGGAAGCGAAGTGGATTCAAATCATTCTTCATTACGATTCATTCATTACGATTGAGAGGAGTGCAAAGTAGAATGGATTGTAATCATTCATCGTTAGAATTTTTTTTAGTAATATACCTCGGGTTCTGCATTTTTGGGAGCGTATTTTCAAGGAAATTTGAGAACATATGGAGACGTTAAAGCAGATTTTTGAGAGAATGCGACAAGCCGGTATTACGGTAAAACCCAAGAAGTGCGAAGTCGGTATGAGGACAATAACATTCCTGGGTCATGGTCTGGGTAATAGAGAAGTTCCATGTGTATTTGTATGGAACGCATTTTGTTGTTCAGACGGACCACCATCCTTTACAATATCTAAACAAGGCGAAACAACTTAACAGCCGAGTGTTACGCTGGAGTCTGATGCTTCAAGAGTACTCGTTTCGCGTGGAGTACATTTAAGGAAGTGAGAATGTGGGTGCGGGTTATCTTAGTAGGCTGCAATGAACTTGCGCACATCATCATGGTTTTGGTGTTTTTTGTGTGTGTGATTTTTGTTTGGTACTTTTGAGAAAAAAAAAACTTAAAGGGGGCTCCTTGTGATGATGTGACTTAGTGTGCAAAAGAAGAAGGTGTGTCAACCCATGGATCGGCTCGGAGGGACAAGGGAAGACGACGAAGAAGAGAAGAGATGGGTAGTGCGTGCACGGAGAGCGTGCGAAGGACTGGCCGGGAGAACGTGCTGGGTCCGGAACGACACCATCGACCAGGGCAATCGGCTGCTCGCTCCTGCTGTCTGACCAGCAGCCTTGTCCCAGCGAGGGCAGCGCATAGAAATCTACGCTGCCCGGCTTCCTACTGCGAGAGCACATGGTGCGGTGACTCTTGGGTCATCGACGGAAGCCAACCGCTCCCGCTCCTGACTGCCAGCCACAACCGTGGGCCGACAACGACAGCTCCAGACACAAGACCCGCTGCTGCGCATGGTTGTTCAAAGACATGGTGACTGTTGCGTTCCCCTTTCTTTCATTTCTTTAACTAAGTTTTCTTTTTTCTTTTAGTATAAGCATATGAACTCTTTGATTTCTTTTGTAAATACATGTTTTAAGAAAAACGAAGGACATTGTATCTTGTCTATTATTTAACCCTAAAGAACCTTGCTACACGCTGTATGTCCGTCAGCGCGTCGTTAACACGCAGCGTCCAAGGTCAGAGCTGCGAGGAGAGCTGGGAGAGCGCGCGCACAGCCGACGCAAATAGCGCCGCAAACAAAACACGGGAGCGGAAGAATGGCACGCATGCTTTCGCATTCACAGCTCATAACAAGTGCTTAGGTGTACCTCAAGCCTTTTTGTTTTTTTTTGAGGGGTACCAACCTGAGAGTTAGATTGGTAAAGATGCATGTTGCAAAATGGCGGTAACCAGTGGACGGTCTTGGCAAACGTGTATGCGCAGACGAAGTCATACATTAAAGGGTTGCTGTAACGAAATTTCGGCGCTTATTTTTTGGTCCATATGCGTTCAAAGGACCAGTAGCACATCGGACACACCATTAGCCTGTTAAAAATACACAACACGGAAATTTAAAACAAATCAAACGATTAGCAAAGAGCACCTGGTGGATGTCGCTAACGCCTCGTTTGTAATGCCTGTCTAGGAACCTTGTCAGGTAATGAGGTTAACTGTCTCGCCTCCGGCCACCACGAAAGTAGAGGGGAAGGAGGAACTCCCTCTCCCTGAGAATCTCTTTTGTGAGTCCCAGAAGGCGCTATTGTCCCTCTACAAGATTATAGAAGATTAACACGTCACTCGAATTTCGTACAAAAGCAGCCGCTTTGGTGGCCGGAACAACTACGACATCCTCTCGACGTCAGCCTCGCCGCAGCTTTGCTCGTCCCGAGACGAACTACGGCAAGATTGCGTTGGATTTCACGTGCTCTCCACTGGCTGCTCTCCGAACGCTTGCCAGAGGTTTCATCTCAAATCGTGCAGGCCAAAAGGATCGAATTTTTAATTTCGCTGAAAAAAATATATGTTATGGCGTCGTCTCTCAAAACGCAGTAGCCACAAATGGCAAATCCGTCGGATTTTTCGTTCTCGACTTACGAATTTTAAAAGAGGCCGCGGCGGAAAGCAGTGTTTTTCACATCCGTCGTGGGTCGGATGTTTCGCTCGATCTCCCGTCATGGATTTTCAGTCCACATTATATTTACTTTTTTCAAGCACTCTGTGGGCACAGGTAAAAGGCTCTAATACCATGAAATAATTTTAGGCGTTTTGCTTTTTTTCTGTAAAAATGTCAAAAACGCCCCCTCGGTCAATTGTTGACGAACTTTGACAATTAAATACTGGCGATCTACTTAGGTTACATATAATTTTTATGTCTATGGAGAGCCCAAGACACGCTCTTTATAGATATTATAAAATTATATACCTGTATAAAATAGTCTTTGCGAGACGATTACGTTAATGTTATGCGAAAACCAAAAAGTACCAATTTTAAAATCGATTTTCTCAAAAAACCCATTTTTTATTTTTTGTTTTTTGTTTTTTGTTAAAATGTAGATATGATAGTTGTCTACTCGAAAAGCAAGTCGAGAAAGTGTATATTTTGTTTGTATGTTTTATATTTAAGCATCAATATTGTACAAAAACGTGTTTTTACGGCTTGAAACGGACTTGCGAATTGCGCGTCTTCACAAAACTTGGAAATATTTTGTACTTTTTTCAACGCACCCACATAAAAATGAAATACAGTAGTTCCACCCTGTTATATTTATTGATCATTCAAATTTTATTACAGGCGGCAAGCTACTTTGGGGCAGTTCAAAAGAGAAAGCAACACTTCTTAACAGACCAGCAGGCGTCGTAAATTTTAATGTATAGAAATCGGCAGACGTCCTATTGATTCGGGGCCTTCATCGGCCTATATGAACGTCCCGCCCTTTCGGAACCAGCAGATGACCACGACCTTTCGCACTCGTTGTGTTAGATAGGATGGCCCGTGACAGTAAAGCGAGCAGCGCACCCTGTGTCACGAGGAGTGAAAAGGTACTGAATGTGTCGTTGACGCGGCGAACAGTGACGGCCACCCAGGAGGAGTCAGTCAGTAGATTATTGCAGAAGGGAAAGCAAAGTAACTGTTGCCCGGGAGGATGAGAACACCATGGCCTTACAATATCGACGGTCAACAACAGTGCCTGCCAAAACAACGCCGCGTGCGAGCTGAAACCGGCAGCGCGGGACGAAAATTGCGCACCCACACGAAGATGGGCCGGTTTCGTTAGGGATGTGGGAAAATTTTGAAACTAGCCATCCGTGCACGCGTGAAACGATACCGCGTATTTGCCCAAGCTTCGAACGCCCTACCCTAGAAATGGCCGTGCTCTGCAAAGTGGTTGTCC
The DNA here is from genome assembly GCA_037355805.1 of Ixodes ricinus. Taxonomy (NCBI): domain Eukaryota; kingdom Metazoa; phylum Arthropoda; class Arachnida; order Ixodida; family Ixodidae; genus Ixodes; species Ixodes ricinus. The sequence goes on along the minus strand of JAZHYW010060251.1, from coordinate 17,268 downwards.
GGTGCTTGTCCTCCGTGTTTTATTCTTTCAATTTTATGTACTCTATCTCCCTCCGCGGAAATCCGATAGCACCGAAGGGTTATCTCTTTTGGAAACAGCAAAGCCCGGAGACTAGCATAAAAACGAGCGTGTTGGTAAATATACTTGTGTCTATTCTGCCCGGAGACTAGTTGGGTCGAAGTCAGCCTCCCTGCCAACTATAACCGTTTGTGAAGAGTGGTCTTCTCCCGAAATGAAAAATTAACGGCGGCTGACTTTTTTTTTTTTTTTTTGAAAAAGGGAAGGGTTAAAGGAAAAGTTTGAGTAACTGCATGCAGTAACTACCTCGAAAGCTCCTCTCCCGATATGAAGCTCCAGGCATGTTACGTCTCGGTTACCTTCTCGGCACCGTTGCTCGAAAGTATTCTTCAGTTTGTTCCGCACAGCCACGACGGATGTGCGGAACAGAGTGAAGAATAGATTCGAGCATCATCTGGACGCCATCATCCTGCCAGGCTTCATTGTCATGGGACTGGACTCGGCGTCGGTCAGTTCAGACTTTTTTAAATTTTATTTCGTGTGTGTTTCTTCGCCCCGCTGAACTTTGTTTCTCAGGTGCGGTTCTGCTGAACTTTTTTTATGTTTCGTTACTAACTGTTTGTTAGCATTGTTTACTTGTTGGGTTTATTTCTTCATGGCGTAGCGGCCTGACGGTGCTGTAGAGAGCGTGTTCGCACGCATTTGGTTGTGTCCCGTTTAGGGAATGCCCGGAGGAGTTGGTTTTTGTTCTTGCCGTGTGCGGCTGAGTTTTTCTGTCTTAACTAACTTTTTTTTCCTTTACGTGTCGTTGACTTCTTTGTCTGACCGGGCGTGGACCTGTCGCCTTGCCACGGCTCGAACCTAAATCTTTTACTTTTTACCGCAATTTTTCGTTAAGATCGGAGTTTGGTAATTTTATTCTTATTTATTTATATTTATTCCCTACTCCTTCTCCGTGACAATGTCTCCGTGTGTTTCGGATCGTTTCTGTGTCATCACTTTTGTGTATTACGGAAGCGAAAGGATATTCCCTGGTGATCTGTTGCGATGTGCGGTGAACAAACCCTAGCGTTTGGTTTTCGGAAAGAATTGTATATAATAGATCAATGACGTGGTGACTTTTCGTGTCTTAGTAATATGACAGTTAATAGCTAGTCATGCTAGTTTACAGTGAAAGTTTTATCAATCGAAAAAATACAACGTCTGTGCCTCTTCGATATTGAAGGTCTACTAGGCCTGCTGATTTGATTAGATATGTTTCTCGTGGTTTCCCGCTCTTTTCAAAACATAAATAACTATTCAATACCACAAAATGCCTTTATAAATGATTACAAAACGCAAACAAAAATTCAAGAAAACTTTTTTTACAATTCATAGACGCGCACGTTTTTTTTTTCTGACTTAGGTCTTGCAAAACAAAGACGTCTTTTTCCGATATTGAGGCTTAAATATAGAACATACAAACAAAATATACACTTTCTCGGCTTGCTTTTCGAGTAGACAACTATCATATCTACATTTTAACAAAAAAAAATATTAAATGTTTGTTTGGGAAAATCGATTTTAAAATTGGTACTTTTTGGTTTTCGCATAACATTAACGTAAACGTCTCGCAAAGGCTATTTAATACAGGTAAATCATTTTATAATATCTATAAAGAGCGTGTTTTGGGCTCTCCATAGATATAAAATATATTGATGTAACCCAAGTAGATCGCCAGTATTTAATTGTCAAAGTTCGTCAACAATTGACCGAGGGGGCGTTTTTGACATTTTTACAGAAAAAAGCAAAACGCCTAAAATTATTTCATGGTATTAGAGCCTTTTACTTGTGCCCACAGAGTGCTTGAAAAAAGTTAATATAATGTGGACTGAAAATCCACGACGGGAGATCGAGCGAAACATCCGACCCACGACGGATGTGAAAAACACTGCTTTCGCCGCGGCCTCTTTTAAAATTCGTAAGTCGAGAACAAAAAATCCGACGGACTTGCCGTTTGTGGCTACTGCGTTTTTAGAGACGACGCCATAACATATATTTTTTTCAGCGAAATTAAAAATTCGACCCTTTTTGCCTGCACGATTTGAGTTGAAACCACCCAGCCACCAGGCTCAAAAGACAAACGTGCGATTGTCACTTTCACAGATATTGTGGATTATATTCAGCCTATTTCTGAACACGAGAGGCATATTTAAAATTTTGTTGTAGTATCCCTTTAAATCAAAAGTTGCCGCGACCAGGATTTGACGAGATTTAAATTTTTTGGAGATTTCAGTACTAATAGTGAAAACGGGCTTTGATTTTATGCAGCCAACTTCAAGGCGAATTTTCTTCGATTTTAGCGCGAACATAAAACCGCATAAATATCACTCGTTTTTTCTCGGCTATTTCATACATAGATCTCCCGTAATGGTCTAGAAAAGCACCTCACGTCATGGCATATAATGGTTACAGCTTCACAAAAAGAATACAAAATGCCCACTGTTGAAGCCAAACGGGATTTATTTATAGTCAAAAAGTAGAACGGCGTCGTTGCTACAAGAAGAGTCTGAAGTCTGACTGACACTTCCCGTCTGCTCTTTTCTCCACATCTCGGACAAACTCTCACAAACGACCTTCTTTTGCAAAGAGATCGCCGAGCAGCGAAACAGAACTCCACTAGCGTTAAAGGAATGTGCAGTCTCTGCTGACCTGAAAAAAAAAAAAAAAACAGGTGACACACTTTTAAGATTCACTTCACGCCCCATCACTAGAAAAATAATTCAAGAATACAACATATTACAAACACCCGAGCGAAATTCAATTGACTTTTGCAGCAGCGAAGATGAAGGACAGATATAAAACAAGAAAAATTGTATAAATGTTTGATGAAAATAATCCCTGGAGAAGGGGAACAAGGAGGACAAAGGGTCGCTCACCAGTCACCTAGCTGTGTTTGGAGATTTGTGTTTGTTCTTTGTCCTCCTTGTTCCCCTTCTCCAGGGATTATTTTCATCATTCTTGTCCAGCTCGCTTCGCCCTCTTGCATTTAATTGCATTATAATTATAAAATGTTTCTTTTTTCGAATTTGTTTTTATTTAATTTACCCCTCTAACGGGATGCGACTAGGGAGTTTTCCGGCCTGACCTTTAGAACAATCTGTCTCCCATCCATCAAGATCCTTTCTTCTCTGTGTCTTAAAAAAAAACGAAGAAATATCGAAATTCGGTTAAGGTCGCACTTTCCAGTCAATCAAGCTATGAGACATGGGAAATGGTTTGGAGGAAGAAGAATAAGGCCGAGGTCAAAATGCCAGTTCAGCAATTCAAGAAAAAAAAACATTTTTTAAATGTTTGTTTTCCAAATTTCTATAAGAACATTATCACCTGCATATTGTATGTTCATTTTTCGACGTTTTGTTATTAGTATTCTTTTTTTTGTAGCACATGACTACACAAAATAACCATTAAAAAAGACTTCCGAAATACCAAGTTTAAACAAAAAAGGAAGTAAATTTTTATTTCCCAAATAAATAAAACACAGAATGATTTAAAATTGGCCTGGAAAACATTCCACTACTTCAGTACAGAGTAAAAACTTGGTTGCACAAGAAAGTATTTAATTCCCAAAATGAGAGAGAAATCTAAACAGAATCGAAGTCGAAGCCATTCAGCAAATATCTCCACCCTTTACTTTCAGAGTTTGTTTTTGCGTTTTTGTTGCATTATGTCGTTTGCTTTTATGCCTCCTCGGTAACTTTATGCGCTCGGTAACTCAGCCGCCTCGGTAACTTTTTTATAGACTCCGTCATCGGAACTTCTCTGAATACTTCTGTCTTTCAGAAAATGTCACGTCAGCGATGTTTAGATGGGGGACACGCAGGTTGTTTCAAGATTTTTATTAAGCTTTTTAAATTATTTTCTTTGTCCCTCCAACATTCGTCGTTCCTTTCTTCTCACTGGATTTAGTTTCAGGCGTCTCGGATTCGAGAGCAGAAGCCGCCGCGCGAAAGAAAGCTCGCACTTTATACAACTGGATAGATGAAGAGACGAGTGATCTATACCCGCCTCTCCATTTGGAACGGCTTGCATGTACACCTCAGCTTTGAAGCGTGAGAGTGCGTCCATTAACGACGCCGGCGGCAGAATGTAATTGATGTGAAGAAATTGCAGACGAAAAGTTAGGCCAGAATCTTCCGTCAGAATGTCACCAAAAGCAAACGAAAGCTGGAGCTTTACTAAAAATATAATAGCAAAACTAGCATCATACACCGGCATTTCTAAAGGTGTGAAAACCATCAGTCTCTGTTGGGTCCATACCCTGGGTCTTGCGTACTCTTTCCATGTGCTCCAGATCGGTTAAATCGCAAATTTGCGCAGAAAGGATCAGCGTTACCTCACAAGAAACAGATGATGTACTCAAACAAGTGTCATCTCGGAAACGTCCGAGCTCTCCAGGAACTTTAGTTTGAACAGCTAAAGCAAAACGCACGTACTCCTCTACTGCTTCTTTTCTTTTTTTAGCACCACTAAAAAATGGTAGTGTGTATATTTACACAGCCTTAGGAGTAAGTCTGCCTTCAAAGATCGACTTGTGTCTCAGCTGTAGATGAGCAATTTAGCCAGTGCGGTTCAACCACTAGCCTTGGGTCCTTGACGTGCACCACGCAGTAGTGATACACAATTGCACGCCGGTGCGATGCTCATCCTGAACGGAACGGGCAGGGGTGGGGATTTAATCCAGGATCCCTGGGTTTTTCAGCGCGAGCTTTTGTTCCACGTGCTTCGAGCCGGAGTGCGCTAGGCAGTGTGCCACCGATCCCCGTGAGCACCACTGCTATGCGTATGAACAGCTTTTGTGGTCAATGAAGCCAAAGCTATTGGTACCCATGCGCTCGTGCACAATGAGCGCCGATCACAGCTGTGATCAAGCGGTTTTCATTTCTTGGGAAATGTTACAAAAGCAGACCCCGAGTATAGTAGCTGAAGTCCCGTGAAAAATTCGCGCTTGGTGTTTCTCACAGGTACTGCCAACCACTGTTGCGGGAACGCGCAATGCACAAACCAAGGGCGAGTGTTCCACCGCCATTCGCTTTGAAATGCCGCTCATTTGAGTGCAGCGCCGCCGTTTCCTTCAAAGGACATCACGATCGAGGCACGGGACTTGTGCATTGACGCATTTGATGCCCCTTGGAATACAAACGCATCAAGGGGCTTTACAATACTCGTCCACCCTTAAGCTGAGACTAGAAGCTCCGCCTTCAGCGCGAGCCTTTTGTCCTTTCTAACACAAGTGTGAACGCGCAGCCAAAGCACTGCATAAGCCAGCGAGCTCGCGCTGAAGGCGGAGCTTATAGTCTCAACTTAAGAGTATAGTACTCTGCTATAGTGTTTAATGCGATAGTAATATTAAGCTACAAATCACACATTTCTGCATACGTATGTTTACTCTTATGTAGTAAAATATTCCGTTAAATTTACCAGAAAATTTACTTCAAGTGACCTATGCGGCAATTGAGGTTCCCCTCCCAAATTTAGCGGACTCAGCTTCCCCTCTAAATTTAGTAGAAAATAGACTTCACGTGACCTATGCGAAAATTCAGGTTCTCCGCTAAATTTAGCGGAATGAGGTACTCCTCTCAACTTAGTGGAAAATTTACTTCACATGACCTATGCACCAATTCAGGTTTCCCACTAAATTTAGCGTTACATTAACCAATTCAGTTTACCCCTTGAGAAGGAGATAGAGAGAGAGAGGGAGAGAGAGAGAGAGAGAGAGATAATAAATTAATGTAGCGGAATAAGTTTCCTTTTTAAATTTAGCGGAAAACTTACGTCACGTGACCTATGCATCAATTCAGTTTACTTGCTAAATTTAGCGGGCAACGGAACACCTGCCCGTATGTGCAACAATAGATTCTATCGGATTCATAGATAATCGCACCTGTGACTTCCACAAATTTTCCGCCACCATGAATAATTTTGTTCTGCAAAGTGATGACCAACAAACACTTCCCTCCAACACACCCGATGCGACGTATTCGCAACCATTTTGTTCAAACTTAAGCGTAAAAAAAACGAATTTCATTAATATATTGTGCTCGGTTTGGTTTACAGTACCGTTAAACAGCCTATTTTTGTCAAATCATTTTTAATAATGTTTGCCGTCCCACTCGCATCACACAATCGTATCTACAGTTTACTGAATGAATCAACACAACATATTGCGTACAGATAAACTTGTTCAAACGCACCTTGTCAAACTGCCACTCAATTATATCGTCACTTATACACGACCAGACGATACGACAGACCGTCTTATAGTAATGTGTAAAAATATGGCACACTGAGTCGCTCGGATGCCCACGGTAAATGTCGATCGTGCCGTTATTAATGCAGCTTCTTTTAGTAGTTCGGCAAATCTGCGTTTAGCGAATCCGCGAGTCTCATGCAGACAGCTGGTGTTATGTTGGAATTGCCGCGTAATCATTTGCACAAGCCCAGAACGGTGTATTGAATACAGCATCAATCATGATAATTTTGATCGCAAAAAAATAAAAAAACGCCACGTTGCCGGCTGCTTTAGGATGAAAAGGCGATAATAGAGTAATTTATACCGCGTATATGACATGCATATTTAACTGTTATACCGCGCGTCGTATACGTACTCAATAAAGGCCGTTAATGACAATGATACTGTCTACGTGCCCATGAGCAAAAGTGGCTATCTTATGTGTAAAGAAGGTACATCCAATGTCGGCCTTCAGTGCATGCTTAACGGAAATTTGTTCAATGAGTTCCCTCCCAAAAAAGTAAGGCCTTTTCTTTCAACTTGATTTTATTAGAACTAGACTATAGTCATGTCTCCAGAAAACAAGATAAGTTAATTTGTATATTTATAGCCTTGTATTTTTGTGAACTTTAAATATTCCTTGATCATTTATATTGCATTTTTTTGAAAGAAATTGATAGTACTTGATAGACTAGTTCCCGACTTGTGTGGTCCATCGACATGAAATGAATAAAGCCCATTTTAGCATTTACGTAATGCGTTGTTGAAGCACTTGTCAGATGTTTGTGAGCGCACTTTTCTGATTGGCCTCGTGTTCGGCTACAAAAGTGTTCAGTTATAACAGAGAAAAAAATGCTCTCTAGTTCGCGTTCGCACGAGGGTCTGCAAGCACCATTGCTGCTTATAACTTGCTTTGCTGAAAAGCTTCTGCTAGAACATCCCAAATTTGATTAATGCACAGTAGTCACTACGTGCACATTACCACCATTTAAAAAAGAAATCAGCCGTGATGCGAGACTCACGCGTTTACAATAAAAAAAAAGGTACCTGCAGCAGCCGTTCATCGCCTTCCCCAATCATCGGCTGGACTGATTAAATGTATTTGCTTTCCCTAAACACGCTAATGCAGTTACTTGCTTCTTTTTATTCCCGTAATCTGAAATTTATATTTATTTCTGGTGTTACCCGGTATTTCTTTATTTCTTTTTTTCGGCTGGTAGAGGATTTTGGGACTTGGCCAGGAGAAAAACAACTTGGTTCTCTGTGCTCCCAAAACCATTAGCGAACACGTCGATGCCAATAGCCCCTCGCTGGTGTCTGTTCAAGACAAAAGATCTTGTTACTTTTAGAGTGTAGCTCGTCGGCCGTATTCGCTGCTTTATTCCCATCTTCATTGTGTCTGTTTACTTTCGCTTATATTGCTATTAGCGTCTATAAATGAGAAATATTGCTCTAAAGATTGAAGTTAGTGTTTTTTCTGCTTTTCGCAAGCTTATAATTTGCTGACAGAAAAACCAACTACTATACCAGTGCCAGAAATTGCTTGGAGCTAATTGCACCAATGGTGTTTTTCTAATAAATTGGAAATTTTTATTAAAATAGGGTCTACACAAAATTCCTTTGAAGTCGCAGGCAGGGCAGGGCATAAATTCAATCCAATGCGTTAATTAGAGGAGGAATGTATGTTCACGAGTTCTGATAACTGTCTGTTGGAGTTAGTCAGAAAATACGTGTAAAACTTAAAATGAGGCAGAAAGTACAAATTTCTCCTTTAGATGTTCAGACGAAAAGAAAAAATTTTGTTTTGAAAATGAATACATTTTTTGTTTATAATCAAAGAAACAACATAGGACGATTACAGGCATACGAGGTGTATGAAACTGCGCTGTTGAGCATGACTTCGTGCATTCAATGCACTGGCCTTACCTATGCGCACGCACTCGCAGCACCTATGTTCTGAAGCGATGTAAAATGCTCAACACAGTTATCGGAAAGCAATCACCTATAACCACGTGCAAAAGCACACGATGTAGTGGAAAGTGTTTTTCGGACACCAACCTAAGCACTAAAATATATCACCGTCAAAACCTTGTCTTAAAAAGCCTCTATATAGTGCTTTGTACTAAGGGAGTTGCATATTGTATTGTTTCTAACTGAAATGTACCCGATCTCAGAGTTTCTTATCTTCATGAACATTAAGCTGTGTGCAAAAATAAGCAGGAAAGTTCACCCGTACAATTTGATTTTCTATGCAATACATGATAATAACTTTAGCAGGAAACGTGCGTATTCAAGGCTATTTGGTTTCTATGCCCTTGCACAACAACTACGCACAGACACTCTCACGTCCCACTGTATTGGCACTAAAACCTCTCCGCTGATACAACAAATGCATCTCCATAATAACTCTATGCTGTAACAGCATATTTCCCGCGCCAAGTGCGGACTATTCGGATTGCCTCAGATGATGCTTTTCCTAAAGTTAGGACCCCGTTTGAATGTTGACTGCGAACCGTTTGCATATCGTCTCGCGAAACGAGCTAGCCCAAATTGTCCTCGCCGCGTTTTGTCTCGGTCGTATAGTCGGGGCAATAAAGCTCCGGTCGATATGTTGTCGAGCACGGCTCGAATTCTAATCTAAGAGCGCGCAGTGATGGCGGCCATTCCAGACAAGCCGAATTCTTTCGCCGCGCGGAGCAGTTTCTCAATGTTGCCAGAATCGGGTTGAGTTCACAGTTGTTGTGAACCTCACGGCTATTCTTGCTCAATGGGTGGTATTTGCCGACTTCCGGTGTGGAAGCAATACGGATAGAAACTGTAGGAGAGGAGGACATGAGAGCGCGCGGTGACGTCTCAGCTCGTCGCTCTGATGTCATCTCCCGCTCTTATGTTCTCCTCTCCCACAGTTTCTTTCAGTACACAAGGCTAGAATTACGTAAGAGGCTTTACGTTTTACCATGATGCGTTAGTAACATTTAAAAAAAGGCATTCTCAATAATGTCATTAAGAATGCATAGTACAGGAGTTCATATCTAAACAAATTATGTTGGGAGAACACTTGCTAATATTTGGTCGTATCCTTCATCGTTCAAACAATGCCACAATAAGAATTCTATTTTTTTGTAAAATAATATGAACCAAATGATAACACGCTTGCAATTGACAGTCGCACACGCGATGAAGTCCAGGTTGCTCGATTCGTTATTTTTCTCCTTAGAAGTATTTTGTTTCATTGGGGCATTTGACATAAATACAATGGTTATGGACGCAAACCCATCCGCGTGTCTTACAGATCCAAAAGAATTCGCTTTATTTAGCTTCAACTATGTCAGCCTAAAATACAGGTCAAGGTACAGATGAGTCGACGAACATGGTTAAATAATTTAATCAATCTCTCCCCCAGAACGATCAAGAGTAGACACAGAGTTGAGTCCCTCGACGTGCACGTACATGTAGCTTTTGCTCGGGGTATGACACAAAATAAAAAAGAGAAAACGTTCCGCAGTTTACTGAAGCACAAAAGTCCGCTTCGGAGCCCTCAAGGCAATCATCATTTCACGCTCTATTTTTGAAAAAGACCTTAAGGAATGAGAGTAAAAATTTGACAATAATGTGGGTTATTTCCTTAAACCAAACAGACTCGTAAGTGAGGCCATCAAGCTGAAAAATTTATACACCATACTAGCTGCACCCAAAAAGTAGGACAAAATTACCCGGGTATCACTGTTGACTTCATTGAAATATGATCATCGCGGTGAGCGTCACTTATATTTTCTTTGTGCCACGGGACACTACGGAGAAAATATAGGGAAGATTTGGAGGCCGGGGGGGGGGGGTTGATTCGATTTTTTTTAGGGCACGCTGGCCTCCCTTGACATGCTTGACCCTGTAGGATAACAATACGACCACGGAGCGTGTTCCGAACCTACTCATTCGGTAATCCCTAGATTTCGTCCAAGATAGGGTAACAAATAAACATTCCTAAAAATTGAAGGAAAAAAAACAATATAAAAATTGCGGTCAGGCTCCTAATACATCACACAGAAAAAGAAATATAGTGGGCAGACACTAGCTGCACTCCAATTTACCTGCACCTCCTGCACCGGTGCAGAAACGTGAGTACTTTGTGCACCGGTGCAGGAAGTGCAAAGCAAATCAAACGCAGGTACTGTCTGAGACGCATATGGTTCCTCTCTGTACGACGGCCCTGCAACATTGACATTACACACACTGTCCGCAGAAATGTTCAAAGCACGCACTCGTATGTAGGAGGCAAATGCGGAACGCAAGTTCGTCTGCTTCTGCTCAGGGGTTGCGTGTTGTGTCAGAACGCCGAGCTCTTATTGGCTGACTGACAAAAATAGTGGGTAGATCTCAAGGTTCGAGGTCTACCCACTGTCCTTTCAACCAAAGCCAATGAGAGTTTGGCGTCGTTCTGACGTCACTGCAACTCCTGCGCAAGCAGCAGACGAACTTGCTCTCCGCATATGCTTAGAATCACCGGTGAGGCGCTGTCCGCATATAATTCCGTCATTGCGACTGCATTGAACACCGTGTCTTTTGTAGGACTCGTGATTGGCGTGACTCCCGCTTTATTCTGCTCGGTACGGGAACACAACGGCAAGCAATAAGTGACTCTGTCATATCCCGCTATCAGCAAAGACAAGTGTGCTGGCTTCTCTCTGTTTGCCTTTCTTTTTTTTATTTCGTCCCAGATTCTCGAGACCACATCAGTGGCACCGGCAGCGGCAGAAGCGAAGGTTCCATTAACATGGTGCCGAGAACCGGGGACCGAGACAGCGTCCCATTGTTTGCTTTAGGGTCCGTGGCAGTATATATAGCCTGTTGTTTTCTCTTTCTGCTCTGTTTGCGAAATTAGTCAGATTGCATCGCACGTTGTTACTGTTACTTTGTGGTGAAGAAAATATCGCCCGCTGGACAGTTTAAACAATTTCGACACTAGAAAAAGCGGACGTTTCTTTTTTTTTTTTTTGCTGCTTTCTGGTCGCATGCAGAACAGAAATCGCCTGGTATATGAGAACCACAGAGGTTTTTTGTTATTGACAAGAACAGACATCCGGGAAAAAAAAGCTGGGAAATTCTAGATTTTTAGGTTGCACACCAGCCTTTCTTGGGACCAAGCAAAAATGCTAAAGTATGTAAATATATCTATATATATATATCTATATATATATATATATATATATATATATATATATATATATATATATATATATATATATATATATATATATATATATATATATATACATATATGGTATATATATATATATAGAATAGACTACGTTATATGTATTTATAAATATGTTTTATATATATTCATAGATATATATATATATATATACATCCACGTTACATGACCTATGTATATATATATATATATATATATATATATACTATAGGAGGCATATAGTCGTCGCTCGGCTAGTTTGTTTTTGGCTGGTGGAACTTCCTCTTTTTTATTTACATAATTTCTTCATAGTATTGCATGGTCTTTCAAATTGTGATCTGAATAATATTAACAGTTAAATATAACCACTAAAGTAGAAAATGAGTTGTTTTGCCGAAAAAGCTTGCAAGAATAACTATACTGAATACAATTCCAAAAATTTCGTCATCGAGCTAATGACAAAAAATAATGGGGCACTTTAGAAGGGACGTGAAGGGCTCAATCGTTCTTCGGTACTCATTTTAATAAAATAGAAGAAAAATGGGACAAGAACAAGCAAACGAGGACAAGACAGGCGCTAATTAGGCTTGTCTACCCAATTCTCAAACAAGTACGTTCCTGGCTTCTTGAAATCAATCGATAAACAGTATGCGGTCGATGCTTTTTTTTTGTCTTACCTTAAGTCATTATATTCCTCGCACCATTGTAGTATACGTATTTACGTGTTCGCTAAACTAACTGGGCTAGACATTTTAACTTCTATTTTTTCATTGCATGAGCGAAACCAGCACAAAAAGAGCCAGCCGCCAACACCACTCTTTTCTTTTCCTCCGTAGATACTGCCGGCGATGTCTCCCATTTTGCCTCATCATTCTAAATCCATTCCACTTGAAGTGCTGACCTCAACCGACCCTCAGATCCGATGGAGACAATCAAAAGGCCAGCGTCAGTCGGCTCATCACCTTTGAACATTTGCAATCTTCCGACTAAAGCAATCACGCACAGGGAAACTAGCCGCGGTGGTACTGGGCTGTTTTGGTGCGTGATTGGTTTGTCGGTGATAGTAAACACACGAAGGCGATGAGCCTCGTGGCGATGCACCCTCTGACGCTGTTGATTGGCTCCAGCAGGTTGTAGCGTATACGTTGCGCTCGGATTTACAGTTGGAACGAATTATGGCTACGCGCTGATTCTCAAAGACAAGATGTTTCGTTCAAGCTGATCACTCCCACTATTTCTACAAAACACACTTCCCTCCTCCGTAGCATCGAGTCACGCTTTTTCACATATCTGTATACATGTTAACAGTATAACTTTTCTATTAATTGATTTCGTTTTTATTTCCCGTAATAATAAAAAAACTACCTTACAAAAAAACGTATGTGATTTGATTTATTCTAATACTTTGAAGGTAAAGTACGACCAATATTGTTCTGACTCTAATGAACGACAGGCTTCCGTAAGATAATATTAAGATAATAATAATGCTTTATTTTCGGTGCCCACAAACTGCTATCTGATTTTTAGTGGTGCACTACGTTGAAATCAATAAGGATTCACATATCAATTTTATACCTTGATATAGCAAACTGAAAGGAAGACCTCAATGCACTTTCTAAATGTTTGCTCAGATCCAAAAATATCAGTATCAAATATATCAAAGTTGGATTCCAATTTGTTAAAAACCAGTTGTAGACGGGTAATGGGATCACTCTATGTGTGGAACACAAGGCTTAAACAATGAGCGTACACGACTAGACCTCCGATGTACACGAAAACATACACAGTTCTGTAAATACATGCAATCGACTACTTCATTAACAACCTTATGGAAGCACATAAAATTACGCGTCATGTGTCTATTACACAAAGAATGTTAGCCAATCAGCCCACATATTCTTTCGTAGTCATAAATCACCTTAAATTGGAACTAACGATCATAAAACACACGAATAAATTCCCTTTTAACTCTCTCATTACTAGATATGTTAGTCCCTCAAATGCTCTTGCATACAGCTGTGAAAAACTCAAAGCGGCTTCACTACAAGAGAGAAAAAAAAACACTAATAAACAGACTGGATCTTTCAAATTACTCGATATACTTGTTATAACATCAAAACCTCCTAGAGACAAGTTGACAGTATTTTTAACATGTTGATTAAAAGAGAGTTCAGTGTCTAAATATACACCCAAATTCCTAAGCAGAGACACACGGCTGATAACAGTGGTATCTAAAGCATGACAAAACTGTGACGCGTCACGTTTCCTGCTGAGAGCAATAACGCTTGTTTTCAATTCGTTCAACACAAGACAATTAGTCAAGCACCACGCAGAAATAGAGCATACGTCACGATGAAGACGAACACAGTCCTTTAGGATATTTGTCAGTTGATACAGTTTTATGTCGTCGCCAAATTACAATATTTTGAGTATTTCACACATGAACTAAGGTCATTTACAAAAAAAAATTCAAACAAAAAGAGGCCAAGATTGTCTTCCCTGTGGGACGCCCGGCATAGCCGCGAAAGGATTAGATGGGCAGCTTGACAACCTTGCCAAGTTTTCGTGTTTAGACAAGTAGCTCCCAAGAAGCTTACAATACCTAGGACATAAACCGTACATATTCAACTTAGCCAACAGAAGCTCATGTGATCCACCCTGTCGAAAGCCTTCGTAATGTCAAAGTAGACCACGTCAGCCTGCTCTTGGTTATGAACAATGGGGACAACATCATGCAGAAAAGAACACAAATTCTCACTCCACCAAACGACCTTCCAAAAATTCGTGCTGTTCAGGCGCAATGTTTTGGCGAAAATACCTGTAAAGACAGTTACGTAGTATAATTTGGAAAACCTCTGGCAATGTGCAGAGAGCAGTGGCACATGTCGGTAATTGTTCACTTTATTTCTGACACCCGACTTAAATACCGGGATAACAACAGAGCTCTTGCACATTGTCGGGAATGAACCTGATTCCAGAGACAAGTCTAAAATGTGATGTAAAACAGGAAAAACCACTTCCGCACAGCCTTTCACCATGAAGACCAAGTTTATAAAATATCAGCGTTCGAGAACTCTAGACTTGCTTGATTTTAGGAGCGAGTGGCCGATCTTGTAATATGAGAAAAAGCTCCAGAATACAATAGAAGTAAATCATCATTTGCTTAAAGGTTGATGATTTACTAAGAATAAATGATTCGCGAAGAGTGCGCCGTATCACGCTTCTAGTTCTTTATTTGCAAACGGGATTCCTTTAAAGCAAACAACATTATGTTTTAATGTGAAAGAAACGAAAGAGCGGGTCCAATGAAGACACTCCTCCTTATCTAAAAAGCACAAGAAACAACAACCAAAATATCAGTCGGGCAATGTAATGGGAAGGGGGGGTGGGAGGGGATCAGAACGCGGCAAGCTGTAAGCGCTGACATCGATGGTCCTGAGAGAAATAATCAAAGAAGAGTGTCCGAAAACCGGAGAAAGAAAGCAGTGACAGGTTAGGCGTGTACTTCTTTCCGCGACGAGTTAAAGTTGCTCGAGCCTTTAACTATTTTAGTTTATACAATGCGCGACGCCGGTGCGTTTGTGCAAATTAAAGTTTGAAACAATACCAGATACAGGACTTGGAAGTTACGTGCTTCTTTGTGTATGTCAAAGCGTCGCCAGCATTATGGTACCGTCGGAACCGCCGATGTTCGTGTCTATTCCCTGCCGTTCCGAAGAAGCCAAAATGCACAAAACCTTTCCCCCTAGTTCATTATCTTGGTCGACGGGAACGAAGCTAAAGAAAGGTACGAGCGAAGGACAACGCTTCAACCATCACGATTCGATCAGACACGTCAGCACGTGTCTTCCTTCGATTCTCTCCATCCTGTACGTAAGATAAAGGACACGGACGCTCCCTCCAGCGAGCATCTTTCTTCCCCAACGTTCTTCCCTACTTTATTTTGTTAGTTCCGTACCTGTCCTGACATTTTCCCCACTCCCAATTACATTTTCTTGCCTCCTTACCCCCTCTGTTGACCCTATATTTATCAATTTATTTCTCGGCACCCATCATTTAAACTTTCTTGTTGCCACTTTTTCTTTGAAGCGGAGGTCAAAGAGAAGTCATAAGCCGGCTACTTTGGTTTCTCTTCCCACGTTACAGCGAAATAATGGCATTATTTTAAGCCTGGCACCGGACTCCAAACCCGAGCTTTTTTGTCTTCTTGTAAAAGACTCGGAGTCATTAATCACCCCTTTGCTGAAAAGGAAAGGATTGCTTTTTCTTATTGCGGCTAGCTAATGATTTGAATGAAACCTTCGCATCCCAGATTACGCGATGTATGACAAAGGTTTTTTTTTCTACCTTTCAGCTATATTTTATTTCTGAAATATATATTATACTTTTTTTTATCAAGGGTTCATTGAACATGCAGCATCCAGTTTCATTGGGAAACTCATCTGCTCCCTCCCCCCCCCCCAGCAATAAAAGCAAAGAAAAAGACATATAGAAACGATGTATTGCTTATGGCCAATTCGTTCACTCAGGCTCACTGTAGTTGAAACAGAAGACTCGCTTAAGCAGGACCGTACAACCCTCAAAAACCTAGAAGTTAAAAAAGAATGACATAAAGTGCAACTGACAATGGCGTCACAATGACGAGTTACACACTACAAGAGCACAATCTGATGACAAACAGGACGAATACACTGCTCCGCGCTGCCTGATCCAGCCTTTTAGTGCTTTCATAAAGATGCTGTAATACAGCCAGCTCGCATCCCATGTCGCGGACGGGTGAATTGATGAGAATGCTGTTTTAACTAAGAAAGTCGGCCATTACTTTTTATTTTGGGTGCACTCGTTTGGCACGCAACTGATATTGTTACGAATGACAATTGATGAGGCGACGAATGACTGAAGGAGACTAAACGTTTAAAAGGCAACTCCGCTCAATTCCGAAGATTTCGAGATCAATGAGTGATTTCGGATTAAAAAGCTCTAGCAAAAGACACTACGACAAGGAAGTACGGGGAACCGCACTCCCTTGTCCCTCTTGGTGCTCAATTAGTGCTTGCAGTAGGTGTCACGGGACTTTCTGGAGCGGCGCAGCGACTCTAGGGCTCAAAGTCACGAGATGTGCTCACAGTTCTGGACTGGCTGGGATAGCTCGTCGACATCCGCTGGGGTCTATCGTAAGACAAAACGGAGTATAGAAAGAAGACAAAAAAGACAAGGCGTTGTGAACAGTGGCCATGATTTATGAGTTTAAGTCTCGGAGCTGTGCGGTAGAATGCTCTATCCGCATTGAGAGTCCGAACCAATTACACTGGCGGAGATCTGCCAGCGATTAATTTGTAAGCGGGAACTGGTCGATGCCAACTGACAGTGTTTGAGAAATCGAGAGGAATTTTTTGCGGGGTGAAAGAACTTTTCGATTTGGCTGGCACCTAACAATGGAAGAAACCAGAGCGGACAGTTTTAGCGGACGGGGCCGGAGAAGGGAAGGGGGTCCGCGGAGAAAGGACGACGCTCACGCCGAACCTTTGTTTAATTACTCCGAACCAATTAATGAAGTTTTGTCGCTCTCGGCCATAACTTTCGCTGACACTCGCAGACGCTCGAGGCTGAACACGGGCATCCCCGAATGCCGTTCGGGCGGCGACAAGGCGAGACACAAAGAGAGCTGAGCGTAAAATGAACAAAACAGCTGCGATTGATGGCTAACAGGGGGAACTCGGCGTTTTGAGATGACTCGACCGGATGTATTGAGGTGCACAATTTCGGCCGAGAACGAGTTTGCCTGACG
>JAZHYW010060250.1:0-68041 GCA_037355805.1 Ixodes ricinus | reverse complement strand
GTCATCGCGACGTAGGGGGATCGTCAAATTCTAGCTGACCGCGTGCGTGAACCTGAACGTTGGGGCGGAGCCTCAAACAAGAATCATTCTAGTTTGAGGCTCCGCCCCTTCTTTCTCGATACGTCACAACTCGAAAGTACCCGTTTGCGACCAGAATAGCACCCTGCCCAACAAATACTCAGGAGAACAGTCGCCAATTAGGCAATGATAACGGTCAAGGGGCATCTGAAAATACCATGATATGCTAAAAGGTTGTGAAAAAGGCGAGGTCCAGTTTCAGTGATGTGGGTTGTCACATTGAATACAAAGATATTCGTCTGGTATCTAAGAGAGGTAAAGTGTACACATACTACTGAGACATGGGCTATTAACCATTGGAGAATTAGAGTGTTTTGAGCAATATTGGCTCCCCAATGGTCGATGTTGGAAAGCTGCGATGCTAATGCAACTTCTTTTCAAACTGCCATCTCGTGCAAGGAATTTCCGAGAAAAGCGTGAATTTTAGACCTTGAGATCAGTTGATCATTCTGAAATCGACGCAAACTTACGGAGGATTCGCAACGTGATCTGGCGGTGTCTGCAGCAGCCGAATTAAATGAGGCACATGTGCTGCAGACAACGTGGGCGAACCGAACTCGGGGTCGGCACTGCCACTGGAAACTCTCGCCCACTACCGCCTCGGAGCCTCGGCTTGCGTTCCTCTGAGCGAATGCAGGTAAGTTCCCCAATTGACCACCTCTAGAGACGCTGCGTGCAAGCACGAACGTCAACGCTCACAACGGCTTCGTGAAGCTATTGCTGCAAGGAAAATATTATCAAAAGGTCCAGAGCACTTGCGTTTTTCTGGTCGGTTTTAAAGAAAACAGTTTTATGCAGCACTTGATACAGAGCGAAATGCTATACCATTTCAACGGCTATGACGAAGCAATTTAAATAGCCTTTTTTATTGTTGTTGCTATGTCTATCTTCCACCTCCATTCAATCGCTGTTCCCCTAACTTCAAAGTGCGGAGTTCCCAGCTAAGACGACTTGACCGGAAAAACTTCTCTTTTTCAGATTTTTATTCTCCCACTTTTCTACCACTCTCTCTTGCCCTAGCTCTTTCTTTTTCGCGTCTAATATTTCGTTCCATTAATTGCCTATGGCCACCAATGTTTTTGCTAATTTGAGTCATAAAGTACAATTACAAGCATATCACGTCATTAAATCATCTCCACAACGCAAATACTGCGCTGCACCACTATTCTTTGTAAGTTGAGAGGGAGGTTACCTTCTAGCCAGCGCATACAGGCGATCTTGGCCGCTCACGTAACCTCACGCAACATGATCGTATGACATTCTTCGTTGTTCTCCTTTTTTTCGTCTTCTTTATGAACGTGTACTCTTTGTTTCTCCTCTTTTTTATCCTCTTCAGTAATGTATCCGTTTTTCTCTTCTTTCCTTGTAGATCTTCTGCCTTACCTGGCGGCAGCGTGGGCTTAAAGGCCTCTGACACGCCAAAAAAAATATATTTTTTGATGCTAGGCGCCTGAGATGGCATATCAGGAACATCACAAAAAAAATGTTTCACTGCAGAGTTGCGTAGTTTTATTTAATAAAAAATTAGAAACACGAGGTTCAATTCAAAGTTCCCGCCGCACTGTGACGTAAACAGTGTACCGCAAGGTGTCGGGGCGGTTAGGAAGGGGAGACATCGACCTACGTTACAGTGAACTAGAATATAGGAGTAGTGGAAAAAGCGTCGGCGAACCATCAGCTGTGACCAGATGTGTGAAGCTGCCGCGAGTGGCGCTGTTGTCGAAATCCGGAGGACTTGGCTACTGTAACATGGGATATGGCGTCGCGTACGTTCTCTGATGGATGTGGTGTCTGTGGTCGTTTTCGCGATTTGTTTTCGTGAATGTCAGAGGCAGCATTGGGATTACATAGGTTCGAGTCCTGCATCGCTAAGAAAGTGAAAACGAAGAGAAAGCGGATCCACACCGCTACGCGCCAGCATGCAAGACTGGTTACCCGGTTCACTACATTGCCCAAGTAAGCGTTAAACATTAATTCATAGACGTTGAAACACCCATAAAGCATACATAGGCCACACTAATGAACCGCTAAGATCAAAAACAGCTTCTGTTTGGCGCGAAGCTTCGCTGGCAGGAGTGCTCCGGAATCGTACAACTCACCTGGTAGGTTCTACACGAAGCGCCTCTCACCTGGAGGCCGGCTATTTTTTCACTACTTCTATTCTAGTTCACTGTACCTACGTCGCTAAAAGTGAGTTCACCGGAAGTCACGTGAGTTTCTCCTCGTGCTCTCCGCGACCGTGCCTAAGATTTTTTTTTATTCTGCTTTTCGTACGAACGATCGCAGAAACGACAGTTTCCAGTTCCACTAGCTCTTGACCGTTGCACCGTTGGTCGGTTGGCGTGCTGTAAAATTTGAGGACGAAGAGTCAGTGGATCGACGTGATGGTGGAGTCAATGATGAAAGCGTTGCGAGTACAAGCCAGTGTACGAGTGCATGCCGTCAGTCCGATCGCTGCAGAGCTATATCTAGGCGCAAAACAACCTATCAAGTTCAGAAAAAAGATTCTAGAACGCTCGCAGAAATTAGGATTGCTAGCATACGACACGCCGGATCGCATTGCTGAAGGTTCAGACACCGAGGTCGTTGAATCATCGGATACTCTCCAGGCTAAAGATGCCTGCCGTCTAAAGAATACGAACTGGATAGCTGAACAAAGCGCGCGTAAACATTGAGCATGCGAAGTGTATTTTGTCTCGAACATGAGTAGTAACCTGTTTACTAGGCGGCGACATGCAATAGATGAAGGCCCCTCGGAAATGCATGCAGCGTGATCTCTTCTTTCAGTTGCAGAAATACCGGGACAGCTCCTCACACAGCACTTTCTAGGCATTGTAATTGGTCACGTCAATTCACTGACTCTGCTTCTTCTGCTTTGCAACATTGGCGATGAAAAGCAAATAAAGAGAAACCTTGTTCTGGCTTCGATCACGCATGGAGACGCAGGGATGACAACAAAATATTAAAAAAATATATACACGCGCTCCGCGGTAAGCACGAGGGAGGGACACAACTCACGTGACTTCCGCCGATGCCTACAACTTCTGACCAACCCCGACCGCCTGCGAGGTTACCACTGTTGCGTCACAGTGCACGGCGGGAACTTTTTGAATTGGGCCTCGTATTTCTATTTTTTATAAAAAAAACTACGCAACTCTATAGTGAAACAATTTTTGTGTGATGTTCCTGATATGCCATTTCAACGCCTACCATGAAAAAAAAAAATTTTTTTGTCGTGTCAGAGGCCGTTTAATGTCTGAAGCTTCCTTTTTCTCTTTCTTTCGCAATACAAATTGAGAGTCAGCCCGCTTTCCTGTCCTAATTTTCTTCCTCCTGTGCTTGTGCGCTGTTTTAGGTATGTCGTTCCAAGTACCCGCTAGCTCAACTTGCTACGGTGCTACAATATCAAGCTTGCTTTAAGCATCACACTTTGCGTGTTGATGCCCTTGAACAAGCGAAGAAGAAGACGAAGGGAAGCGCCACATCCATTTACTTCGTCATTTTGAACATCGGCTTCCGGTGTGACGAGAGCATCTGCAACTGTGCCTTCCCTCTGTTTCAGGTAATGTTTATATTTATTGGACCATTTGTGAAGGTGCTTTACTTAAAACTGCTTCTTTTGTTCCCTATGTACGGATGTGTTCAAGAAAGAACAGTGTATCTTCGAAGCTGGTTCCTCGACACTAATATACTTAGTGCCCAATTCAGCCCTTTGATCTAAGCAGCTAGAACTCCCTTCTTCACTTCAAACCACTTCTTCACCCCAGATCTTCTATGGGTGAGTTTATTTACTATTAGACTGCCTTGTGCTCCAAAACATGTCATTATGTTTTCACCAAAATAAAAAGAAATCGTTTGCGAGATGCAAAAGAACAGATGTAACGCTGTTGCTAAGGACCAAAGTCACCGAATGCATGGGCAGGTAGTGCCACCGCTTTCTCTCCTGCCAGGTATGACATAAACATAAACCAACATACGGAAGAGCAAACCTTGCCAAGGCAATTGGATGATCGGTCTTAGTTGCCATAGCAATCCCCATTTCGGTCCATATAAATCTTCGAAGCTTCAAAAGGATCATTCTGAAGAGGTCGCAATGATCGGTACGGAGATTCATTCTCAAGGGTTCTCTTGCCGCTATGAGCTAATTTCACGCTCTGCATGCAATCCACTTATCAATCGTGTACAATCGTGCTTTTCACCACATCTCCCTTGTAATGGTATTGTTGCCTTGGGTATTTAAAGAAGAGGAAAGTTATTTTTTCAATGCCGCTAAGCTAGGCGCTTCATGTATGAGACGATACAAAATGTGCGCGTGTTTATCCTATATTCGGTTAACAAAATCTGTTAATCAAGATACGTTTGCACAGAGCTATCTGTCACCAGCGAATTTAGGTCGGCTCATCAACAACGGAGAGGTGAGACGAAATTCCAATTTCACGAACCAAAATGACCGAAGTACGTGGAACTTGGTGCTACGTTCCCAAGATTCAGTGAGAATACAACAGATTAGGATACTTTATCTGCACTTTGCTGAGTGTAGTGACATCTCGGCTCATTTGCTCGAAGCTGGTTAACTCATGTGTAGGATTCACTCTGGCGCTCAGATTGTCACAGCTAGTCGCATCCACTTGATTTCATCATCAAATGCGCGTGAAACTACACGGAATCTAGAAGCAATCACGTTTGCAACAACTTCGCAGAGCGCGGTTCAACCAACAGTGATTATGAGGAATAACAGCGGTTTGAAGTTGACCGCGTTTCTCTACCTAGGTACGCAAAAGTGTTAAAGGGGCGATGCAACAATTTTTGTACTTTGCGCAAATACCTCTTAAAACGGATCCCTGACGTTAATGACCTATGAAACACGCGTTCGTTTTTCACCCCACGCAATAGAAGTCCCAGAAAAAAATTAAAGAAAAACGAGCAGCGTTCACTCCCTCAACTCGCAGCCAGAACAAGCGGCCACGTGATCTGGAGCCGATTATATGCCGCCAATGTTGATCATAGCCACGCGCTGGTGTTGGCAAAGCACAGTACACGCGCTGAGTTCCAGACATTGTTATGGCTCGGCTATTGTCGTCGTTGCAGCGATTGGACACGGGCCACTACCCGAATGGTTCTCGAGCTAGTAATTATCACGAGCCCAAATCGAGTGCCCACGCAATGCTCGGGTCCAATCTATGATCAGCATTCAAATATCGTCATATGGGTGTACTGCGATCCCCACTTTACGTCATCATATTTTGCAAAGGAGAGATTGAATGAAAATGATCGGTTTTGTCCTTGAAATTACACCGCAACAAAGGAGTTTCTTGGCCAGTGGCGTTGCGTTTGAGTATCCTTGAGTCCCAGGTGTGCCAGTAAGCTCGTGTAAAGTGAAAAACATTCCCATTGAATATCGTTGCACCGCATCGCTGTAAGCCACGTTGGACAAAAACTGGATGCGCAATTGTTTTATGTCTTATTACCAGGAGGTCGCTCGCGCCTTCTAACGGTCGTGCCAAAGAAATAGACCTTCTACAACCATTTCCTAAGGTTTGTCTCTATTAAAAAAGTAAAAAGTGAAATCTTAACACAAAGTTTCCTTTCATACATAAGGTACATATAGTTTCAACATCATTTAACATTTTAAGGCATCTACTGTGTTTCCAAAAACAACATAAGTTTACAGCGTTGCTTTTGGATCTAGCGAATGTCTTTCTTTATGGATTCGTTGCTCTCGTTGCTTGCGGCGCAAGTTTCTTCGCTTTTCAGTGATCAACTCATTTGAGCTATTTGTCTTGTTTGTCGTGTGTCCGAAGGACCCACCTACTCGCCCGCCGAAGGACTTTGTGATTGACAGACAACTAAATTGCGGACGGATTTTCAAAAATAAGGCACGCGACGCAATGTCAAATGCGACACGACGCCGACTATCGAAGAAAAAGCGTGTTCGCAGTACCCGGTTGTGAAGATGAGACTGCAGCGTGTGTTCCGGGACCGCTTGAAACCTTTGGAGGAGTTCGACAATGTCGTATTTCAGAAGTGCTTTTGATACCGTCGCGCGGGCATGGTGTTTCTTGCCAACACACTGCGGCCAGACTTGGGGCGGCCTCCACGTCGCAGCTGTGCCCTACGCAGAGCAGCAGCAAATTGTCGCCGCCCTACAGTTCTGCTCTAGGGAGTAAATTCCTCATCAACGCTGGCGACTACATTTGTGCGCACGAGTCCAGTTCCTCGCAGACTGTGATGTGGGCGACTCTGGCCTACGCACTTTGTACCCGACGCTTCATAATGTATGTGGTTTTGACCATCCCCTGGCGCTTTTATTATAGGCACATCGGCGAGCCAGTTGTCCGACAAAAAAGCCTTGGTCTTAAAGAGATTGCTATATAAGGAGTCAGAAATATTGAAGAATCGTTTTGTTCAAGTGATAGCGCGTGACTTGTGTTGGCTGAAAAATTTGAATTTATTAAGCGTGGTTATATTAAGTTACCTACTTCTGTGATTTATTTGCGGCGCACCACATACGCAATGACCTTTTAGTTTTGGTTTCCAAATTTTAGGACTTTGCCAGATTGTAGCCTACGCATCTATCTCAGTGATTAACACTGCTGCACGTATACTGGTACTTCCCAAAGAAACGTTCTTAAGCGTTGATTCAGCACTCCATTTTGTTCCCTGGTTATAAGCCTGACATTCAGACCACTCAACTGAGCAGTCGATCAAGCACAAACCAGCAGGAGTGCAGCCACTAAAACATCCAATCGTACATCTTATATGTACAGGTGCTTATTCAATCATAACACAAATCAAGTAGTAGTGATGATATTCACAAACCAACTGCGTTTTGCTACCCGAACTACGCACTTGGCGTAACTGAGATATAGCCTTGCGGCTACTAAGAACTTTTATGGTACAGACTGATTTGATTGCTTACTATGTAGCTATGGTTGAAGATGGTTGATAGTTGCGTTTTTAATCAAGTTTTCACAACAACAGTACTATCACTGTAAATATACGTAGTGCTTCAGAGTGAATCCAATTCATTTGCAACGCATAGGACCCGGTGCAGAAGAGGATCCGGTTGAAGGCCTTGCAAAAGGCCTTCAACGAGATCTGTTGGTTTTTTTCGGTCTTGGGTGCTGTTGATGGCACTCACACTCGGATACACCCACCCCAAGTGACCGAGGAGTGTACGTCAACCGCCATTTCCACCATTCGATATATTTACAGCTAGTGGTTGACACCTATACGGTATCCGCTATGTGGTTGCAAAATGGCCTGGAAGCACCCGCGGCACTAGGATATTCAGGCACGGCTCAGTGTCAACCGAGCATGCCGATGGCGTTTACGACGGCCTACCGCTTGTTGACAGCGGCTACAACTGCCGCCGTGGCTGGTGGCACGGTCTGGCTCTCGTCATCGACAGAAAATGCCATCTACAACGCAGTCCACGACTTGACGAGGAGCATCGTCGAACGGTTATGCCGGGTTATGCGTCCTGGGTGCGAGTTTTGGTATTTCAGCACCTGAAGGAACCTGAATCTTATCATGTGTTTACACAAAATGTCCACGCTTTAGGTTCTTTTCCGCTTTAATGTTCTTGCATAGAAGACTATGGCTGCTCAAGAAAAGAAAGAAAGGAAATGTCTCTACACACATATTATATACTACTAGACTGGCTATGACCTCGCGTCATGGCCTGAACAATTTTAGTCTAAGGTAAGCGAACTTTATGGGAATGCAGTAGGGCAATGCAACAATATATAAACCCTTGCACAGTTAACTCAATATGCTACATAAATACAAACATTTCTTTTCTATGTTCGAACTCCACAATACAAGTTAGAACTACCATATCGTTCCTATTTCTTCTGTATCACTGGTTTTATTAATCAGGAGCATTTTCCTTTTGTTCATACATTTAAAACATTGGCGGTGGGAGTGTCTTCAGATTACCCCGTATTCCCGGATCAATTCCTACGACAAAAAGTATTGCTTTCGTGTAAAAAACAAATATCACACATTGGCATTTGCTTTTCTTGTTTCTAGAAAGTTTAAGCAGAGACGTATTGAAAATTTCCTAGAAACTATTGCCTAATTAAAGCTCCATTTTTCTAACAACTGAATGAAATATTCTTATCAGAACTATGATCAAGTATTTCAGCAGAAATATAAAACAAGAGCTTATATGTTTTTGTGTTTCCAATAGGCTGGGGAGAAAAGAGTCTTAACAAGCTGACCTAATTAGGCGATATTAAACAATAAAAAATAGCACACCTTGCTCTTTTTATAAAATGTGCCTGACGATAGGCCACCTAGAGCCCAGGTTCCGCGGCCTCCATGCTGAGTTGAGCATACAGCCAGAGAGATGCTGCGACGAAAACGTCGCCTGCTGTGTCCTCCACAGACTGGCCAAGACGTATCCTCTCAGCATGCAAAAGGACTGTCCTCCCTGAAGGGTACTTGTCGACCCCGTGGGCTGCACGACGTCATGCATCCAGAAGCAATTGTCTGAGAAAGTAATCTGTAAGGTTGACCGGCCCACAGACTGGTGCGCAGGCATGGTCATTGTTCCAAAGATAGGAGGAGGCTACCGCCTCTGCGTAGACCTCACGCGCCTCAACGAAGTCGTACTGAGGGAGCGTCATATTTTGCCTTCGGTTGAGAACACCCTCGGAAGTCTCGGACAAGCAAAAGTTTTCTCGTAGCTGGACGCCACTGCAAGCTTCCACCTAGTGAAGCTACCTGAAGAAAGTCAGGAGTGGACGACTTTTATAACCCCGTTGTGAAGTTTCTGTTTCCGCAGGCTTTCTTTTTGGCATCCGTTCACCACCAGAATACTTAGAGCGAAAGGTGAGTCGCATTGTAGAGGGACTAGAGGGAGCTGTAAGCATGATCCACGACATTCTTGTCTTCAGCGCATGAAAGGGCGAGCACGATCGTCGACTCCAGCAACTACTGCAACGGCTCTGCACTGGCTGAAATTGGCCATCTACAGCGAGTGACTCGTCGCAACATTGCAATGGCTGCCGAAAACACGCTGTATAAATATCTACACAACCAGAGCGAAAGGTGAGTCGCATTGTAGAGGGACTAGAGGGAGCTGTAAGCATGATCCACGACATTCTTGTCTTCAGCGCATGAAAGGGCGAGCACGATCGTCGACTCCAGCAACTACTGCAACGGCTCTGCACTGGCTGAAATTGCTTCATCTACAGCGAGTGACTCGTCGCAACATTGCAATGGCTGACGAAAACACGCTGTATAAATATCCACACAACCCCAATTCTTATTCGACGAGGCAGGTGACAAACTGAACATGAAGTGCAGTTTCGTTGCCTCAAAGTCGTTTCTTTGCGTTTGGTCAGCGCGAGTGGAATCAGCCCGGATCCCGTGAAGATCGAGGCCCTGCAGAAGTTGCCGATACCCTCGGACGTCAGCGGGGTACGAAGACTACTGGGAATGGCGAACCACGTAGGGCGCTTCCTGTCCCGCCTCTCAGACGTAACGGCTCTAATCAGGAAACTGCTGCAGCAGCGCAACTTGTGCTACTGGTTCGCTTCGACAGAGTTCACCAAGTTTGCTCAGACCTACAGTTTCCACCAGGTTACGAAGCAGCCCACTCTACCCACAGGCAAATGGGGAATCGGAAACGTATGGTGCGGACCATGAAAGAGTTGCGATACAAGACAAGGGACCCACACATGGTCCTCTCTGGTGTAGCGAGACACTACTGAACTTACCGGCTACAGCGCGTATCAACTGTTAATCGGCCGACGGTCACAGACTAAGGTACCGAAGATGCCAGAGACGTTGCAGCCGGGGTGGCCATCACGTCGGGACTTGAAAAGAAAAGACGGGGAGGTCCGAAGACTCCAGCGCAACGACTTCAATCGCCGTCATGCCGCTCGCCAACTTCGCCCACTGTCCGTAGGAGAGGACTTGTCGGTACAAGACGTGCGGTGCCGAACAGCAGTCCCCAATCCAGCGAAGCGGCCGCGCTTCTACGTAGTTGAGACCGCGACAGGAGTCCTGCAACGCAACCGCCGGTACCTGGTACCTTTCGATGCGTCTCCGGCGGTCGTTGGTCAAAAATGGCGACTTGACCATCGAGATTACGGCTCCAGCCAGTCTTGCAGTCTCAACAGCGAGAACAAGTCCGGGTGTAGGGAGCCAAGAACAGCCGATTGCGGTTGAGTATGCACGAACAGCAGCGCCGACGAACTGGGCGAAATCCCCGTCAACATCAACGTCGACGGACAGATCGACGGCGGACAATACGCCGATAAGTGTTTCTCGGTCGGGCTGCCAAGTTAGGCGACCGGTACGTCTGGACTTGGAAAAACTTAAAAGGGGGATATAGTGATGACTCGACTGTTTCCACTCGCGTCCCACGCGGCGACGCGCACTTCTGTCCCCGCGAGTGTGCAAGCTCTTAGTAATCTTGAGTTCGTTGAAAGCCATCATAAAACACTTGGGTTCCGTTCTCCGGTGTGGCATGTCGGCCCCTTCCCCGCTAGAGACCTACCGCTTAAATTGACGTCGGTTGTTGATGTTGTAGTTGTATTAGTATTCTTCGTCGCATGATAACATGAACTAACTCAAAAAGTTGTGCAAGCCGTGGCCTTGACTGGATTAACTGGATGACTCGATGGACGAGCGCTTTTGTGGCCGCTAATGCTTAATCCGAAGCAAATAGCTCGTGCTTTTATCATACGTGGCTAGCAATAGTCCGTAATAAGGTGAGACAAAGTATAGTAGTACTTAGGTGACTTTCTTGACGTTGTCGTTTGCAATGTAGGGTGTCCGTCCAAATGTTCCAAATTACTTGAAACAAAATCGCCAACTGCCGTCCGTAGGAATTGAACCTGGGTCCGCTCCGCTTCAAAGAGATATAACCACTGAGCAACGCCAGAACCTTTGTTATTTTTTTTTCATTCTTCTATTGCTTGATTTCGACACCGACAAGGCAAAGACAAGACACTCAAATTGTTTTAGTTTTGCAAGACCCTCGAAAAGTGGAAATTTTTCTGCCAAGGTTGCTGTGCCCTATACATTTCCCTTATAAAGCATGATTTGCTCTACAAAATACTCGTGCAAAGGACGCAGATCTACGTCCCCATGGCACATGACCATGTGACACCCCCACGAAATATAGAATCCCCTCATCATGACCATTAGTATAGGTATACCGTCGTCTCCTTCATGGAGTAAAAAACCGAATTCTGTGTGACGAAAGAGGCGGGCACTCTTTTCAGTGTCCTTTGGAGAACGTGCCAAAAGGACACTGCATTCCAATAGTCTTAGAAACGCGTGTTCGATCGTTTCCACTTTTTACATAATATACATATGTCGGTTCACACAATAGGCGTTCTCTTATCGGTTAGCCATGTTTTGACAGGTTCTCTGCAATCTTTACATTGTAGTGTGAAAAAAAAGGAAAACAATATTTGATTACGCCGGAGATCACTATTCTTTTGTCATGTCTTAATATGCCTTCCTCTGGGCCTTCACCACAAAATATACACAGAACGGTGTAGAAAATTAAATCAAAACCTATTTTTGTCAACTGTTTGCGCGAGACACCACACAAATAAATAAATGAAAAACGCGTTGTCAAAAACCTGATAAGCACCAAAGTTTTCTTAGATAACCGCGTGTACAGAACCACTGACGTCTACGCCAGTCAAAACAACAAACCCTGGAAGACCGCTTCGCAGCCTCCTTGATGGCCGTGTTTAAAATGGGATCTTTGGCACCTCGAAGATATATTAATCAATTAACAAGCTTTCGAACAAAATACGGGGAAGTGCGAGACCGCCAACACTGACCCTTTGGAAAAACGTTTTTTTTTTTTTTGGCTCGTGCTCTCCCATACTTCACAAAAAAAAACGAAAAATACACAATGAATGTTTTGAATGTTAATTCGTGGGAAATTCAACACTCTGCAGCACCTTCCAAATCTTGGCAACAAGATACGGGTTATTACACATATGAACGCGCGAAAATTAATAAACCGTTGCATCTCCACTTTTTTCGTCTTCTACGCGCAAAGCCTCAGTCTCATGGCGCGAGTATTCTTCAGTAGTGCGATAGGCATTCCAGTGTACCGCAAAATACGAAGAAGGCAACTCCGTCCACGAAACGTGTTCCTATGAAGTCTAAGTGGAAGGCCAATCAACGTGCCAAATTTCACTCACTCTTCCGAAGTTAACGGAACTTGATTTATGGTTGCAAAACATTTCTGTCTACTCTATGGCATTGTTTACATTGCCTTTGTTAACACAAATATTTCCACGTCATTTGGATATGACGAATGGCGGACTTCTGTAGTGTGTAACTTAAAACCTTGAATATAACTACGGTGAAAAACGATTAAACAAAACAAAAAACAAAAAACACGGCGAAATGAGGCAACCTTTTTTCACGGAAGAAAAAGACACGCGCTAAGTAACACATTTGTTCACCACAAGAATGGTGGTGATTGTAAACCATACGTAAACCACGCAACATAAAGATATAGGCAAAATCAAGATACATTACTTAACAAATGTAATAAGTAATAAATGTAAACATTTTTAACAGAGCTGCGACTTGTTAGGTAAGTAATAAAAAAGGGTACAAGTTGACTAACAAATTTCTTAAACGTGCCCGACGTTTAGAAGCCGGCTCGGCTCCTAGTTCACGGTAACTGTATATAAGCCCAAGAGTTACAACCTGTCATTGATTTTTTTTCTTTTTCTCTTTGTATTCTTCTTTTTCTCGTGTTTTTGTATGTGGCGCATCGTAAACCGTGTATATTGGCGCTTGAAAGAGTTTGAGTGGATCGGTTCAAATAGTTGTTCGTATTTTGTATATGCCAAGATTCTAATAAGAGCCGCTTTCTCCAGTTTTTCTGTTTGTCGAGGATGGAACTGCTGTGCGATGTTCGACGGAACAAGTCAGATATTCAAGGCAACGCGCTGGCGGAAATGCTCAGAAGCCAGGCCACCTCATCGCCTTTAACAGCAGTTTCATTCTCTACACAGTAAGAAACAGGAAAGAGCAACTCTTATCCGAATGTTGGCACATACAAAATACGAAAAACAATCCGAACCGGTCCACCGGGACGGATTCAAGCAGCTATATACACGGGCTGCAATGCGCCACACACAAAACAGAAGAAGAACACGATACTGAGAGAAAGAAGAAGAAAGCAATGACAGGGGCTGCCTGCCTTCGGACCAACAATAACAGCCGAGCCGGCTTCGAAACGTCAGGGCACATTGAAGAAATTGGTTGCAGTCTACAATGTACCCTTTATTAACAAATTTCAAGCCATTTTACTAAACTGGTTATCTAACAAAATGTTATATATATATATATATATATATATATATATATATATATATATATATATATATATATATATATATGTTTGTTTAGTACGTTCGAGGTAACTCTAGACCCGAGAATTGAAATAGTCTAAATAACATAATTTTAGCGAAGACCTAATTTTCGCGAATTTCGCCAATCGTCTACAATTCGCAAAAAATACGTCTCGCGAACTATTCCGGTAAAACGTAAACACATTGGAATCTATATTGAGGTCCCACTGCGTCGTGAAATTAGAACCCGCGAATTATTCCAGAACTTCAACTTTGACCTACATAGCGAAATATTGAGCCCGCGAAAAATAAGTCGGTTACAGTACTCGAAATAGAATTACCCAT
Source organism: Ixodes ricinus (assembly GCA_037355805.1). Classification (NCBI taxonomy): domain Eukaryota; kingdom Metazoa; phylum Arthropoda; class Arachnida; order Ixodida; family Ixodidae; genus Ixodes; species Ixodes ricinus. Next base: position 54,266 of record JAZHYW010060250.1, on the reverse strand, counting down.
TTACTGTGTTAAGCCTTGAAGTGTACTGAGCTCCTTAACGCCTGAGTTCATTCAACTCCGCAACCGCATCTTAAAGCTGTGTCTGGGTACACTATCTGGAGTAGCGCTGATATTAGAAAACCAGATTAAAGTTAAAACAGCGCGTTACTAATATTATTTCTTGCCAGTCTTCAGTTACACGAAGAAGCCATAGCGCGCTATCGCTCGTAGGAAGGCTATAGAGATTATACTGAAAATCATTTTGAATAGCAATATCGATTTATAAGAGTTGGATGAATATTTGCTTCTAGTAGTTCTGCATTCCACCCAAAACTTTCCGAATGTCATTACATAATGCTCAGCATTAAAAACAACGAGGATATATATATATATATATATATATATATATATATATATATATATATATATATATATATATATATATATATATTCTGACGAAGGCCGGACTCCGGCCGAAGCGTCGAAGAATAAACCACCCGTTGTTGCTGTTTTCATCAAAGGTTTTGCTTTTCCTCTCAGTTATATATAGAAGAAGAAGAAAATAGATGGTGCTATGGAGTATATTTATAAACACCCGGCATATATACATATATACCTGCTTTGTTTCTTTTTTTATTTTTCAGATTTGTTTAAAAAACGCCATGAGAGCTACACTTATGCGGTTTATGCGAGTGACTTATAAGCCCAGGGGGACATGATGTGGGGTGGCTAATCATTGCGATAAGTCGGCTAATTAATTTAAGTGCCCTAATTAACTTTTTAATAGTGAAAATATACATATAGTTCCAATTAGAAGCTTGCAGAGCGTTATCGAAAACCACTGAATCAGTCATTTTCAGAAAGAATTTCAGCTCGTGAAGAAGCGTAGTAGTGCACTAAATTTACCACTGGTGGAGCTGGTACATGGCTAGTGGTTTCGGTAAGACGCCCGCACAATTTTTCGTCTCTTATCTAGCCCCAGCCTTGTACCTGCTCCACGAGTGGTAACTTCAGCGCACTACTGCGCGTTCTCACCCTCTAAAGTCTTTCTACAACATTACTGATTCAGGGGTTTTGGATGACGCTCAGCACATCTTTTATTGGAACCGTATGCGAATTTCGAGTAATTCGCCGACCTATCGCCAAATATTAGCCACCCCTCTAATGTCCACACTGGGCGTATAACTCACTCGCACAAACCGCATAGAGTGTAGCTTTCACGGCGTCTTTTTGAACAAATGTCGCAAGAATAAAAAAACCAGTGATATATATATAAATAAATATGTTTTTCTGGAGTGCTTGAATAGCGCATCTAGGATGCTAGATAGTTTGTTCTAAAAGCACTTAAGCTATCTCAATATTTACGCCGCAAAAGAGGAATCTGAGCTTGGTGCATCGTTGCTGTTTGGGCCCGTTGATCCGAAGTCAAACCACGAAAGAGAAGGACTACCCGCGGTCGGAGTAGAGTCGGTACAAAGTGGTTCCAGAGAGCCCTCAGGAGTGGAGATAGTTGTCCCGATGTCTGCTGATGCCTCCCTTTTAAACGCACCGACTTGTTTCGCCGCGTTTTTCAGATGGCCACCGAACTTAATCGGATCGTGCTGGGGAAGCGTGTTCCACTCTACCACTAGGAAACTCCAATTTTAAACTATTAAATTTTGCATGAAAAACTACGCAACTGAAAAAAGAAGAAGACGAATAAATGTCTGGAGTCATGACCTCCTAAACAAATTTTCTTTTTTGATGGCATAAATTTATATAATACACCTTGAACGTCTGGTTTCGAACATCCAATGTCAACACGAGTTGTCGCGAAGTTGAAGCAGCAATTACAGGTCTACTCTTGTTGGGAGTGAAACTCTTACTGCACCTGATGCTAAAAAAGCAATATACACATATATATTTTTTTTTTTTTTCTTAAGCGTTTTAAAGGTTGAAAATCTATGGGAGCGAAAATGCGACGAAGAACCGAGGAACTACGTCCGGCGGAGCGTTCGCTTTACGAGCGGTGCAACTGCCGCTTTTTCAACGCCACTCGCAGACCGAACGACGCCAGGGAACCTTTTATCGATTTTCTGGCTCCATGAAGTTGAGCCACCAGACTGATTCCAGCATCACGGTTTTGTTTTACTTCTTAAGAAGTTCAGCTACGCGTACTTGGAGTTACGAACGATCGCCACGGCATATCCGCGCTTTGTGCAATGCACTGCAACCAGTTAAAATAGTAGTTCGGCATGCGCAATACTAGGCACATATGTGCGGCCTACTTGCGCTCGTATCCCGACGTAAGCGTGCACAGAAAAAAAAACGGTGCAGTGATAACCAGCATTTCGATATATCGCCGATGTTGACAAATTGCAACATATATTCTTTTTTTGCTTTTAGCTCTAAGCGTGTATTATGAAAGAGCACATTTGAGATATGCAAGATATTATGAGCGTTCTAACTAGCTTTACTCATGACCGTAATGAGTAAATATGTTTGGAATTTACATCTGGCACTCCCAATGGTCAATGCAGAACATCGAAAAGTTTGCAAAGACAAACACGTGTTCTGAGTTTTTGTCATTTTTATATAAAACCTATTGCCAAAATAGCACTGAATGACCAAGCATCTGAACGTTCTTAGCCGCCCAAAAATTGAGCTTCGTCGAGTGTAAGCCGACCAAAGAGGCAAAATTTACTTCAAATCTGTTAGGCACATTAATTTATCCTGTTTTTTTTTTTGTCTTCGAGATGCTTTTTGGTAGTGGCAAGGAAGGCGGGCATATCTGATGAGTAAGAATCCAGCCGCAGAAGTCTAAGATAATAAATTATGTTTTATATATGAGTTTTTATTTGCGAATAACAACATTTTAAAATATTATTTTTAGGTCTTATTGCTACTATGTCAATTCGGCTCAATGGGCTCTCCTGAAGGCCTACCACGGCAATGCGTAGCAACCAGATACAAGACCGAGACAAATAATAGATGTGTATCGCTCGGTTTATGTGGGCGAAAGAATTCATGAAATAAGTTAGGTAATGCTATTTGGTTACTGGCAATCTATTGAAACGAAACAGAAACGGCACCCACGCTCTCAAGTAAACTGAAGTATGAACAACAGATCCATGGCTCAACCACACAATGTCAGCTCTGTTGCTCTATGATCAGAAATCTCGATGTCTTTTCGCGTGACTCCAAGTTTCAGACGTTCCACTGGTTCACTCAACTGTCAGTCGAGCGCAGTTGGTGCATCCAGTTTATGACTTTAGGTGTTGAAACTCAGGACCGCAAGAGGAAGAAGTGGAAACTTAAGTAAAAAGGATGCGCTCAAACTGACAAATAGAAATATTTAGTTGTAACAATCTATCCTTCTCTTCAATTTTCAGAGGAAGACAACACTCTTTTTATTTTCAAAAGGAGATGAAGGTGAAACGAGTCCGGTCCAATTAGGCCTTTCAGAAAACCGTAAGTTTTTTATATGGATACTCAATCGGAAATTCTAACAAAACTTTTATGGAGTCACTTAATACGTTCAAACGTATGGCTTTATCTTTTTTCAGACCAGAGGTAAGTTACGGTTCTTTTTTCCTAAATTTCGGAATCACGATAGCCATAAGTTTTTTTTCTATCGTACACATTCTCTGCAGGTTTTACTCATAGTTTTGCTTTTCTTACCTAATGTGCTGTCTCGTTGGTATAACATGTTTGTATTCAATAAAATCGTTCATAAGGCAAGTTGTTTATTAGGTCCGTAGCAAGAAAAGCATTTGTTTACCCAGTTTAAACATGGATATCTATTATCTAAAGTGGCACAAGCAGACCCAGTGCTCTCAGACAAGCCAGAACTATTGGTGCCTGGACATTGAAAGAACAAACTTGCAGCAAAAGTGTAATAAGCAAGTCAGTATTGCAGTGGGAACTTTGAAAAGAAGACAATGAAATGTGTCGGCTTCTCGCTGCACCTATCGGGATAGTGCGCCAGAAGTTAACAGCGTCGTTAGATCCGTCGTCTGCGATTCCGCCCAACGTTGACTTAGAAGTGTATTTGCCTTCATTTTCTAAAGAAAGCAAAAACCACGCCTTTAAATTATACACGAGAGACATGGCCCGCTGAGTGCACACACGCTAAAAATTTTAGAACTTTGTTTGTGGAGGTGGCCAATTTTTTCGGCTCGATTTATAGCGTCAGGTGCATTTGATTCACTCTAAGGGCCAGTTGCCCCAAGGCCGCTTAGCGAAAAGCGGAGCTTAGCCGGGAATATAAGCTAAGTTTCGGTTTCGCTCGGTTGCACCAAAATCGCTTATCGCTAAACCCAGCACTAAACTACGCGTATCCTGAGCGCTCAACATTGGGCGCTTTGCTTTTCCTTGTTTCTTAATCCTGGATTATAAACATGGCGGCTGGTTTGTGGCGGTCGACGCGGTGGACAAAATTGGTTTTACAAAGTGTTTTAGGCAACAACAGCGTGAGAGTCTCGACGGAATGGCCTTCGATTGTGACAAGGATGCGAAATATTGTCTTGTGAAGTGCTTATCGACCCCTGTTTTCAAGCTGGCTCTCTACTCTCAGTGCGTGTGAGCCCTAACCGAGATACTCACGGAGCTGTGAAGCTCACGTCTGTCTTCCCGTTGGTTTTTCTGTCAAACGAGCTTGTTCGTATGCACTTACTGATTTTTGCATAACTGTAACGTATCGGTATTTAACACCTTGTTAATTTCTGCTTGCAAAAGACAATCCTTTAATCCGATCGGTGCGTTGCAATAGTAGCCGTAGATGATATCGGCCAGCTGATTGTCGACACTTCTGCCGTTTGCATCAAATTGCGGTGCATTTATAAAATAAAACTGCGAAACATTCAAGTTCTTTAGTTTTGAGACAACCTTCAGTGAATTTTCACTTGTCTCGCGAGTAGAATCTTCAGTTCAGAAAACTGCGTTCTATAACCGCAACTTTTCTGGTGATCGTGCTTTTTAAGAAATGTTTTGCTTTATATCTTTCATTCGTGGTGACGACAAATCGTAACGACTACAATGCGAGATTCGTTCAGCGCTGTATTGGGGCAGGCTGGGGCAGGTGATGCGAAGAGACGACCGTTCTCGTCGGCACGATGTGATGTTACTAGTGGGAGTTTTCGTACTTCGAAGTCTGCCGCCGTCTATTTGTATGAACTTAAGATCTGCATATTATCGCTCACGAACAAGCTTCCGGGTTCTCTATCAGCAGGAATAAAAAAATGGTTCTGGGCGACCTTTACGTGTTCAATTATTGACCGTTTGTAGTGATCATCAAGGGATCTACCAGGGTCGCTAAACTCGTCAAACACAAAGTTGGGCACGAAGTTCGCAGAGCGTGCTGATTGGACACTCGCGACGTTGGCGTCACGCGGGACGAGATGTCAATCATCCAAGCTCTCTCGGTGCTCGAATTCCAGCGAGAATGTTAGGCACAAAGTTGTAGCGAGCTTCATTGAGCGCGCGCGAGCAACACAGCAGGGCCAGCCGATTGAACGGGCTGCACTGATGACATCGCGCCTGCGTGTCCCTACATCCCTACACCGTGATAGAATCAATGAAACGCAGATTGTACCTAGGCGGGCTGTAAATACTCTGAACTTTGTCGCCGCAAGATTGTCGTTTGTGGAAGTTATTGGTGACGACAAAGTGACGTTTCACAACTTTGGGAAGGAGTTATTTGAGGGCCAAAATCTTCGCTTCGGAATCGAGGCGAAGATTAAACTTTGTGATATTGTGGAGCCGTGCGTGGTGTATGCCGGTCTTAGAGCTCATCTTCCGCCACTGTTAACAACGCCACCGGGGTCACCCACAAGCGTTATGTATAGAGACGTCGGTAATGTCTGAGAGATGAGGGGGTGAGGGGGGATGGCGAGGAAAAGCCGTGGAACGGGGGAAAAAAGGTATAACCAACACAACACACACACTCAAACAGGGGTAAGGAAGGGCCATAGAAATTGTTCGGGAGAGAGAGAGAGGATGGGGTGATAGTAGTCAAGAAGGGGGATATCCCTTCCCCGAATTCTTAGAGCGCAACTCTTATGCGCCCGTTTCGAGCTTGATCGGCGTCGCCGTCGGCGTAACCGCGCGCGCGTTGCATTATGCGACGTTTTTTCACTAAATTTAGCGGGGAAATTGACGTCACGTCAATTTTAACATCAGTTAGGTTTCCCCGCTAAATGAGAGGCAAGCAGGATAGGAAGAGAGAGGGGGGGGTGGAGGGGCATACCCTCCCTTCCGTACCCTCCCCTCCTCCTCCTCCAGAGCTGCGCTTTATTTCGACATTACAGAGAACTGCAAACGTCTGTCATTTTTTTTTAATTATAACTCTCTGAAATGCTATAGTCCGGGGCTGGGGCGATATCCCTCCCCCCTCCCCCCCTCTTTTACACCCTTATGCCTTTTGCGCTCCCTTTTTCGACGCCACTTTGGGGGGGGGGGGGGTGAATCGCCCCCTCCCCGTTCTTCCCTGTTTCCGACGACCCTGCTTGAGAGGCGTTCTAACTGAGCGATGACGAGGAACAGCACAGCCTGCAATTTTCGAAATTATGGTTCCAGAGATTCTGGAATTAAAACGGGGCGCGTTCCATGAACTTACGAGCGGCCATGGCAGACTTTCAATCGAGAGGCTCGTGCCAGGGCTCGTTGTGTGCAGGCGCCTTCAGTGACGTCCTTTTATAGTTCATAACTCTGACGTCAGGGTCAGGATTATGAGTTGTGAACGACAAATTTGATGGTGCGTGTTCGAGTCGACGGTGAAAAGTTTGGTTGTGTACGAAGAAAGCTTGGTGTTCTCGCGTTCTCGAAACATCACCGTCAATATTGAGAAACTGACATTACTCTTTTTCAGTTGATGAATGCAGAATTAATCCAAGTTTGGCTAATCTTTGAAAGTCTATCATAAAATTATTTTATCTCCCGCTGATGGGGGACAACTGCCCGGAAGCCAAATCCGTCCAAAAGTGGACAATGCTACTCCGCTGGTTGTTATCTAGCCACGTCAGGCTACACTCTGATCAAATTCAAAAGGCCGAGATAAATAAAAGGGACGACAGGGACGTTTTTTAGTAAATTCTGCTTTATCGGCGGAGATAAGAACGACGTGCCAGACTATCAACTTTGACGGTGTATATTTTAGAGATGCAATTACCCAAGCCTCCGCTGTGCTTTTTAGAGACCATCAAGGTCGCAGCTGATAATCTTCATCGTGACATTATACGTCACGAACCACGTTCGTCTCCGCGTGCTTTCTCGTGCTGCTCTAGCTCGGCGCCTAGAGAGTAGTAGGATTTTTCGCCCTTACAATGAAAAACGTCACGAAGATATACGGATCTGCGGGTTTGTGAGAAAAGAAAACTTGCAGCAATCTTTCAGCTCCTCCCCCTGCTATGTCATAACACAAAGAAAATTGTGTCTGACGAGTTTAGCGACCCAGTAGTATCGCTTTGATGTATTGATAGTTATACCTTTTTTCTTTGTCACTAAAGAAAAATATACATAGTTCCAATACCAAAGGGTTTGACACAATCAGTTCAACGACGGTACAGTGCAGTTCTGTCACCTTTCTGACAGCAACGAGTACGGTCGATGCAAGCTCTCGACGACTTCTATTCGACGATTTCCGGGCATTTTCGCAGCTGCCGTGGCGAGTTCGTCACTGTTTTGAACTTTATCGGTCTCATACATGACTTGATTTCAGTAGTCATCTTACCTGCCTACTTATTCTCGATGATGTTTTGTCTTCAGCGATGTAGCGAGTAGAGCGTCCTTCTCGCGTTCGTTGAGATTTAAGGCCCTCGATGGCTCCTTTATCTCAAAATGTGAGCACGAAAACTACTGTCACTGCCAAAATATTCTGTTATCAACCGATATTAAACACACAATCAGAGATGTAAAGAGCATTCGTGTTTATTTAAAGCGTTGACTCCTGTTTTTGAAAGTTAAGCGAAAAAATGATTGAATTTGGAGACCTTGAATTCGTTACTCACCGAAGAAATACAGCCAAAAGCAGACGCCAACAACGGCTAATACGGCAGTTATTTTTTCGTTTTTTACATCACGTGATTCCTCTCCGTTAATCGTATTCATCCCTCTGAGCGTTCTGCTAGTTCGCTCTGTTTGTCCCTACATTCCCTATGCAAATCCAGCGTTTAGCTAGGGGCGCGTCTGCAAAGCCGCGTTAACGTTGGTGCACCCGGAATTGAAACCCGTGCTTATCCGAGCTCGGCTTAGGGCGCTAAGCCGACTTAGGAAAGAGCCTCTTTGGGTTAAGGTAAGCGACGTTGGTGCAACCGGCCCTAAGTCCGTTTTTTTTTTTAAGCTTAGCAGATTATTTTTTAAATGGTCATGAAAAATACAATTACACGATATGTGCAGGTGAGGTATGCGCCCAGAGGGATATAACATAGTTCGTTAATTGTCACGATGAAAGAAAACGTATCTTTAACATTGTTGATTAACTTTTTAAATATAAAAATATTATATAGATGGTTTCAACAAAAAACACTCGTTCAGGGAAAACAAAAACACCAATTTAGAAGATTTGAAAGATATTTCGAGCTCGTGTGAAGCCCAGTAGTGCACTGAAGTTATTACTTGTGCAACAGGCAAAAAGCTGGCGATTCAGAAAATAGGAATGACAAAAACTGAATAACATCGCGGGCGCATTATCGCACTCGTAACTTGCTCCAGCTGCAGGAGTGTTATATTTGGCTCTCCACCGTGCTTTCCAGGTGATCCAAGCGTTTTTGAAAATGGCTTTCAAGTTTGGGATTGAAACCATATGTTTATGATTAATAATAAAAAAAAATGAATTCACACATTTTACATTATTTACTAACTCATCCTGACGGCGAATCCCCTATATTCTGGTTTTCTTGCCGTATAACTCAGTTGAAAAAACTGTATTAATGTAGCCTTACCGGATTATTTAAACAAATCTGTGAGGTCATAAACTAACCTATACTGCGGGGCATATATATTATTTATTGTGATTTATTTATTTTAGAATTCTACTGCCACGACTAAGTTCTAGTGGGAAAGGGAAAAAGAGACACGTGTCGTTGATAAAACGAAACAAAATACATATGGTATATGTAACATACAGAAGTCTGCATACCCTGGGCATTGGCCAGGCCCAGTGACGTGGCACCAATAAAATCAGACCTGCTGCTGCAGTGATACTGAACGGTCATGTTTAGGCTCATCTGATACATGGCGCAGCCGACTTCGAATGCCGAGGGTTCACGCGGACCCGACTCCAGCGGAACCGACCCCAGCGGAACCGATTCCCACCCCGGATGGAGGATGGACAGCCTGAAGCCGCCAGCGGAGCTACGTCTTATAGGGAACCTTGAAGAGAACTGGCGAAGATTTAAACAGAGGCTGGACATTTACTTGAAGGCCACCGGATATGCCTTCAAGCCCGATGACGAAAAAGCAGCACTGTTCCTGCACGTCGCGGGAGAGGAGGCGCTGGATATCTATAACACCTTCGTCTTTGCCGAAGACGAAGAAAGAGAAGCGTACGAAACGCTAGTGAGGAAATTCGAGGCTTACTGCATCCCAAGAAAGAATGAGACGTTCGAGAAGTATGTCTTACGGACAAGACAACAAAACCAAGGTGAGCCGTTTGAACAATTTCTGCGGGACGTGAAAACTAAAGCGCAATCTTGCAATTTCGGAGCGCTGAATGATTCAATGATAAGAGATCAAATCGTCTACGGAATTCTGGACAAGAAGCTTCGTGCAAGACTTCTACGGGAAGTCGACTTGTCATCAGAGAAAGCAGTGCAGATGTGCAAGGCAGCAGAAGTGGCCAAGCACCAAGACAGGACTTGGGAAGGGAACCAGAAAACGGCGACCGTGGACTCAACGGAAAAAAACGAAGTTGCGAGAGTCGTCATTGCCATCCAAATGTACGCGCTGCAATTTGATGCACGCGATCCGATCCTGTCCTGCTTTTGGCAAGGTATCCCTGAGGTGCGGAAAAAGGAACCACTTTGCCATTCGCTGCCCTTTGAAACCAGCTTCGCAGACATCAACGAAATTGTTGTATCCACCAGCGACAAGAAAGAAGTGAAGATCAAGACATGGATTGCACGCGCCAGGGCAGGAAACAGCTAGGAACGGTGGAGCCGCGAGCTCTTCGAACTGACGGACAACAGCAAAACGCCGCCCAGCAAAACATTGACAGCGACTCCTCAGACGACTTCGACATTCTGGATACAAGCGTCTGTTCCACAAACACCCGCCGAGACTGGATTATCACCGCATCCGTGGTGCAAGGCGCCGGTCCTCGATTCATAGTCGAGCTCAAGGTGGACACCGGATCGCAGGCAAACCTGATCCCGTTTTCGCTATTCCGAAAGGTGGGCCAAACATCCAAGCTTCGCCACAGTGGCGCAACACTCAGGAACTACGACGGAGGTGTGATAAAACACTTGGGCATTTCGACGTTGCGACTAAAGCTCAATGGCATGGAAAGATCGGAAGATTTCTTTGTTGTGAAGAATGGACGCCAGGCAATCCTACGGCTACAAGCATCGGAGGCTTTCGGACTTGTCACTAGGGTTGGATCTGTAGACACGGAGAACTGCGTGCCTCAAGAATTTGCAAGCGTTTTTTTCTGGAACGGGTTGCGTGAGCCGTCGTTACCACATGGTTCTTCAAGACAACGCTCAACCAAGTGTTCAGCCGGCCCGGCGTGTGCCTCTAGCCTTGCGCGAACCTTTGAAAACCGAGCTTCAACGAATGGTAAAACACGGTATCATCGAGAAAGTCGACGCACCCACATACTGGGTAAGTCCGTTGGTAATTGTAAAAAAGAAAGACGGGACGCTGAGGGTATGCCTAGACCCTAGACGCATTAATTCACAGTTAAAAAGAAAACATTATCAGTTGCCTCGACGTGATGATATTGAAGCCGAGCTTACAGGAGCTCAATTTTTTACAACGCTGGATGCGAAAGCTGGCTTTCACCAGATTCCTTTGGATGATGATACATCAAGAATATGTACCTTTGGAACACCGTTTGGACGGTACAAATTTCTAAGACTTCCATTTGGCATTGCATCCGCGCCAGAGGTTTTCCAGAAGACTCTAAATGAAATCTTCGAAGGAGTGCCGGGTGTACGAATCTATATAGACGATATTCTCATCTGGGGACGTACGAGACAAGAGCACGATGAGCGCCTAAGACTGACTTTACAGAGAGCTCAAAAAGCGGGCCTAACATTCAACTTAGAGAAGTGTAAATTTGCCCTGCAAGAAGTTGCATTTCTTGGAGACATTATTGGCAGCAATGGTATCAAGCCCAATCCCAGTCTGATCAGTGGTCTGTCATCTATGACTGTACCAGAAAACAAAAAAGCACTACAGCGTCTGCTAGGGGTAATTAACTACTTCGGCAAATATGTGCCTAACCTAGCGCAAAAAAACAATAGCTCTGAGAAGTCTACTAAGGCATGATGTAATTTTCGAATGGTTACCAACCCATCAAAAAGAGTTCGAAAATTTGAAGACTCTGCTGGCAGAGCCTCCACTGCTAACAATCTTTGACCCCAAAAAACCATACAAAAATCTCGACGGACGCATCCTCTACAGGACTGGGAGCGGTACTTTTGCAGCACGATCAGAATAACTGGCGTCCCGTGGCCTATACGTCTAGGGTACTAACATATGTTGAATCGCGCTATTCCCAAATAGAGAAGGTGGCATTAGGAATAGTAGTGGGCTGTGAAAAATTTCACCAGTTTGTCTACGGGATGCAAATAACTATTGAAACGGATCATCAGCCACCCAAGCAGCACAGAGTTGGCCAGTCATCGGCCAATGGCTGGCAATGGTCCTTGGCCAAGTGGCCAGGCAGTGGCCAGAGACTGGCCGGTAACCGGCCTTTATCTGGCCATTGGCCAGAGGCCACTGGCCATCAGCCATCGGCCAAGCATTGGCCAATGAATGACCACTCTCTGGCCACTGACCAAAAGACCATTGCCAGGCATTGGCCATTGCTTGGCCAAAATCTGTGCTGCTTGGGCACTTATATCAATCTGTAAGAAATCCATAGGTGACATGCCACCGCGTCTCCAGAGACTTTTTTATACGCGTGCGAAAGTACGATTTCTTTATGCAGTACGTTCAAGGAAAAACATGGTGGTTCTCAGCAATGGTTTAGGACCACTGCTCTAGTATATGAACAGGAATGTTTAATTACCTTCATTCGTACAGTAGCAGCTGTCTGCATAATGCCGGATAGTGTTGCGATCTGCGAAAGCGCAGCTTATTTCAACCACATCTGCAAAAATCGACAGATCGTCGATCGTGGCGCTCTCGCTCGGCGTCATGAAGCCAGTTACATGCCCATATTCTTCGGCTCAGCAGGTCTCAACCCTATAAACAATTGCAAACAAGGTCGCTGGCCAGTGACATTGTCTACGCTCGTGAAGACAAGCTGGTGCCAATGAAATCTTGCCAATGAAATGTCCACGCGCAAGATGCCCGTGCTTGCACTCATGAGGCACGTCAATTAATACCACCTAGAAGACGAGGCCTGCGCATGATGTTTGGTTAGTAGATCCCAGAACCACCCTAGGCAGCAAACAGGCTGAGGCTTGACGAGAGTATGTGGCCGCGTCACAACTATGTCGCATTCACTGGTAGCCACAGCCGTGTGTGCGACTGCTGAAAGCGAGTTGATAGCGAGCTTCACCACAGTTAATTTGCAACGTGCATGCGACACCATCGAGATTGCCAGTCCTAGCACTCTATTAATGCGAGCTCGCTCTGCGCATGCGCTCTATACTCCGTTCAAGCTTAAGTTGAGAATGCTGACAAAACTACAAGTGCGAGCGAGCACGCGCTCCTAGCTTTGAGACGTGAATTTCTAGAGCCACTCGTCCTGGGGAAGAACGCTTGAAAGCAGCGACCTCGAGTTCTTGTAGCTTTTGGCATCGGCTGCATTTTCTGCTTAAGGGATGCTGAACCGAACCTTGAGTGTCTATAATAAGTGGCGCACGTTCTTTCAACGAGGCTGCAACCGCCGGTGTGAGCAACACGCAGCAAAATTGACTCCATAGTCCCCCATATCCACATTAGATGACAGTGAAATGTATGGGGTCCAGGGGAAGCAAGAATGAAGTACAAGCTCTTCATCTGCACAGTAAGGTCTGGTGTAAAAGGTAAGCAATTAATTTGTCTACCAAGCATGTAGCTTTAGCATATCGAGATGAAAAGCCTGTCTCTATTCTCCTTTGGGCCGAAGCCCATACATTTCACTCTCATCTAAAGCGCGAATGGGGACTATGATGTCAATTTCGTTTCATTTACTAGCTCACGCTGGCGACTGCTGGCTCGTGGAAAGAACGTGCGCCACTTATTATGAACTCTAAACAGTTCGATTCATTATCCCTTTAAACGCGAACGAAGTGTAAACAGCGCCCTCAAAATTGGTGTCGAGTGCCAGTGTCTAGCGTCCAGCAAAATTCTTTGCAGCCTTTCGCAAGGCAGTACGGCATTTTCACGCATGCATTTGACGCGTCACGTGAGCGACTAACTTCATCGTATGCTAAAGTAACAGACACTCGGCATGAGCACCTCTGTCTTTATCTGCTATACAAACAACTGAAACAGGCGATAGAGCAGACGATGTCGCAGACGATCTAGCAGAAGATGGTGCTCACCCGTCCTACCTAGGGGCCCCGAGAGCATCTACTATTATTGACGTGTAAAAAGGAAACGCGCAGGTGGATGTCCTAGGTGGTATTGACGAAATCGGTGTGCCATGCTTGCAGTCACATACCGCTTTTCCGCAAGGGCACATTCATCTTGAATGTCTTCACTTCTGGTACGCAGTAAAACATTATTTTGATATCTACACGAGGGTGGAAAGTGTTCACTAAAATTGCTTGCTTGTGACACATCCCTGTGTTGCGTTAGCAATATTTTCTCGCATTGTCCAGGTTAAAATAATTTAATTTGTTCGCATCCTGCATACCATACTAACAAAACGCACGTGACAGAATGACAGGAAACAGAAAAGTCTAAATAGGCAAAACACGTCATTCCGTGCTTTCGTCAAGCCATATTTTGAAGGCGAATAATCTGCTTAAGCAACAGCACGCCACTACCCATCACTGTCCCAGATGCTAGGGCAGATGTGGTCTCGTGACCAGACGTCTGCCAGCTCATTGAGAAATAAAATATAGCACAATTACAAATTAAAGATCCCCCAATTGTAATGAATTTTCCGTTACGAATTACGTTCGCGAAAAGTAAAGGATTATTTTACTCGTTACGTTACTAATTACTTTTAAGTTACTTTTTACCGTATACTTATCAAGAAAAGAAGTTAATCACGTTTGATGTTTTCCAAAAGTTCTCCAATACTATGTTCCATTTCACGTGAACTCATATAAAGGTAATCCTTGTAAAAATAAAATGTATTTAAGAGTAATAACGTACATTCACTCCGTTACGTGTAAGCTGTGAAGACGCCGACAGCTGAGACTACAGCAGCACTATTTTTCTATCTAACGGCAAGTGAAAAATATCAAGAATATGCGCAGGCGTCAACGCTACAGTGCAAGGAGTTTAATAAGGCAACACCTACAAAAGCCCTTCATGTTTTAAAAGTAGCGCTAGGCACGTCGTTGTAAGAGGCACGTGCAACGTACAGCTTCGTTAAGAAGATCATGGTGGCACTACAGTGTACTATCATACTTAGCGTAGTTACGGGGCCGGAGCGGCTGGGCAACGGGAGCTCGTGAGGGAGCGTGCATTGACAGTTTATGGCGGCGCTTTACTCCGAGTTACCCGGAAGAAGTCGCGCAGCCCGCCAAATATGGCGGAAAATGTGTTTAGAGTCGACGACGTTTTTTTTTGTTTTTTTCACTTTGAGCGGTGCGCGCGTTGGGAAGCCGACCACGATTTTATACTTCGAAGTGTTCTATCTAAATATGTTTTGAATCTAGTGTGTTTCGATTTTGCGGATGGTGAACTCGGAAGGGTAGGTCATTTCCGGGAGCGTCGTGGTAGCCAGTGCAGGACAAACGCTAAGCGGGGTTCTTTAACGTGCGTCACGAAGTCGTAATCCACGACAGCACGCCGGTACGATGTTCATTCAGATTGAAACGGGCATGCGGTGGGTATTGAACCCAGAATCACTGGGTTCTGCTGCACGAGCTTTTGGTCCACGTGCTCCGAGCTGCTGTGCGCTTGCTCACCTAAAGCCCCGAGCCCACTCGGCAACCGATTCCCCAGTCGCATAATGGAACACAAAACTGGCAGACAAGCGAGGCGAGCTTACTAAGGTCAAGCAAAAGAATGGGCAGAAGCGAATTCAGAGAAGTTAACCTCGTTGTATCATAAAAACAAACCAAAACAATCTTGGGCTTTAGTATGTGCCGTTTCGTTCTCACATAAAACAAAAAAGCAAAACAAGAGAAGAAAAAACTTTAATTTTTAGATTTTCCCGTAAAATATCTAATGTTTGACCTCTTGCAACCAAGGAAGTGGGCGTGTCATTTTAAATACTCACCATCCGACAAACTGATATTCACAGCTCCCTCTACGCTGAGACAACTTGCAATCCGCTTCTTTAAAGTAGCAATTGTTTTTTTTATGTAAAGGCAGAGTAATGTAGCTTGGACCGTCCAATATATTGAAGCATCATATTTCCGACGGTCGTGCCATACCGTAATTGATGCCGCGGTACGACCGCTGGCCGGTCGTAGCTGGCACAGAAATTCTATGAGAACTCTACCAAAGCGGCACCAAACATTTATATTTTCGCAACTGCAGCCTCGCACGCGCACCTTGCTGGGTGACGCGCCGGTGTCGACACCTGTCGCGATCAATACCACGCGCCCCGAGGCGGGCCGCACCGCGTCTCAACACTACTGAAGTATTCTGGTACACTCTAGCGGCACAAACCAGCACTGAGCTAGATTTCAGACGCCACGTTCTTCCCAGAAGTGGTGCGCGGCACTGTCTCAAGTATTTCGATAACAATGCATTTTGCATGTATATACTCATCACATTATCATGTTCACTAGACGAGGCACCGCGGGCCTTCATGGTACGACTGCTGCCTTTCCGCCGGGCCATGTCTCTCAGAGCCAAAGAATGAAGACTATTGACTATGGACTATGAATGGCGCAACTTTTCCTAGGAGGAGGGGGCTTCAATGCCTACTCGGCGTTGACTTTTATCTTTGTTTTTGGCTGTTCGTGTAGTGTAACGCGCGAGGAACTGGAAAAGAGGAGGAAGACGATGAAAAGGTTGCGTGGAGAATCTAGGACTGAATTGTGATTTGCCCGTTTAGCTCATGAGCTGAGATGAATGAATGGATGGCATAGCTTTATTTACAAAAATGTATGAAACCACCGAGTCTGGCGGAGCCCCCACTTGGTCCAGACCTGCGTTGGCTTCTGCAATCCGGCGGGCACGCTGATACACGAGTTCTGGGACACCCACAGAATTTGGTTGCAGCGGTGGGATAACGAAATGGCAACCCAATCGGAGTCAACAGGTATGATCTCAACTAATGTGGCGACAAGAATCAGAAAGCGGTTAGCTAATATGCTCTACGCAAGAAGTGCTACGGAAATTGTGAACCTCTTGGAACCCTCGACGATCGCGTTGCAACTCGTATGTCTCTGTTGGAAACTGCAGTCGAGCGTCAGGTTACTGACGTAGAGGCAGCGCCTCAATCAGTGCCTTTCGTCCATGAAATTTCGGATTACACAGGTTGTGTACCACGGATTGAAACTCAAGCTGCCGACATTCGATGGGCAGTCGTCTTGGCCACCTCTCATAGTCCGGTTTTGAAGAAGTTGCAGACATTTACGTGTTCAGCGCAACGTCCACAACTCGCGCAGTGGTGGCCGAGTTGAGGGAAAACGCTGCTGTGCGCTTGAAGAGCATGTCTGCAACAAGTATTTCCTGATATAAAAAGCTACTCATAGAAGCCCTAAAGTCACGTTTTGGTGATGAACATCTAAAGCAATTTCAACTGACTGCTTTGAAGCCCCAACGCCAAGGCACGGACACAATCCAGGAGCTAGCTGATGTAATCCAGCGAATGGCAAGAAGAGCGCACGTCGGATGTAGGGTAGTCAACGTGGAGCAGATAGCAACAGCTGCTTTTATCGACGCAATCAAAAAACGACATTCAGCTAGGTGTGCAACTCGCCCATCCAACCACGAATCGTGCAGCACTGGCTCGCGCACTGAAAGTTCAAGCAACCAACAAGGCAAGTGACATGGTGCCGAGATCTGGATTCCAGCTTCCGGGTCTGGCTGAACGATTTTCTCGGGTTCGTTCAGGTAAACATCGTTGGTTCACGTGCGGTGCAAATGAGCACTAAGCTAGATTCAACGAAAATCACTGGCCCCGTGCAAGATCCAACCTATACCAACGCCAAAAGTGTCCCAGTGACAGAGAACCTGGAAAGGTTGAGTCTGATGTAGCGCATCATGTCCCTCTGGTGGCAACGTCACTACGCACCTCACCAACACCATGTCTTTCAGTTTATTTTCATGATTTGGGACAACATTTGAATGCTATCGTGGGCACTAGAGCTGCAGTAAGTCTCATTGATTCTTCATTACTGCATTCAGCGAAGTGCACTGTGCTCAAGCACTTCCTGGTAGCGTCTGTAATATATCCGACGACGGTTCTACAATCGAACAAGGACAGATATAGTTGATTGTGGAAACCTTAAGAACAACAGTCCACCTTCCCTTTGTAATTGTGCGGAAGTTACAATGTTAAACGATACTTGGCCGTGACTGGTGTTTAACCGTCGAGCTCTCTCTATCGTTTCGAGGAGTTGAATATTGTTAGGCAGCCCTACCAACTTTGAGTATTGGCGATCAGTCTAGTTGGTCTGTCATTAAATTTCCAACATAGAAATAGCAGGAGAAACAAAAAAGCAACTTCCTGGAATTTTAATAACTTAGTCTATCAATTTGTCCTAACGTGGTCAAGCTTGAAGACTTGACGTAGACGGCTGCGGCCAAGTATGTTCAAACGTCGCAACTGCTACTGACTTCTGCGTCAGCACTAACGGCGCCGAATGGTCAATCGTAAACTACAAAAAAATAATGCACTTTCGTAGCATCGGACATTGTTGAATCTAAGTTATTTGCAGTTGGAGCTTCATCACTAATTAATGACGCGTAAGATATATCCTAGTTGAACTCACTGCTACAATCTCGTCCTTGGATGTAGTTTGCTATGCCGCGCTGCGTTTTTCCAGCGAGAAGGGAGTTTTATTCTTCTAGCTGCTAAACCTGGCGAATGGTAACCTGCTCCTGAAATCCGGTGAAGACTTCGGACCTGTGACACTTGCCCTCTCCCATGCCGGTGTCGTGACAATTAGTGCGGAAGCAATGGTGTCTTTCCGAAAGATTGCCTCAAAAATTGTAGTGATCTTTGCATGGTCGGAAATGAATTTCGAGCACAATTTACCAGAGCCCCAAGGGGCACAAATACAAGATCTGCACTTGGACTTCCGACAGTGCATTGCTATTACACCTGAATAGCTAGGGTGCTCACTACTGGTGCGCCACAGCATCAATACAGGTGACCCCGCGCTATTACATCACAATCCAAGACGGGTTTTGATGAGAGAACGGGAGTAGGTAAACCACCAGGTAGACGACATGCTTCAAAAGGACGCTATAACTAGCTCTAACAGTAGTTGGTGGTCACTAGTTGTCCTGGTTAGTAACAAAGGCGGCTCTACAAGATTCTGCGTAGACTACAGGAAACTTAAGAGCAATAACAAAACAGAGACGTGTATCCTTTGTTCGTCAGCTTCATCGCCGTCATGGTGCCAACAACTTTGAATTGAATGTCTGGGTATTGGGAAGTAGAAGTGGACCTGAGATATTCCGAACAAAAATTGTCTTTGTGACTTCTGACAGTTTGTTCCAATTTAATTGTCTTTCATTTAGACGCTACAATGCACCTGCGACCTTCCAACGCCTCACGGGTAGAGTTCTCGGACCAGTGAAGTTGATGATGGCATTAGTTTATCTCGATGACGTCGTTGTATACGCTACACCCTTGAAGAACACCAGCGCCGTCTGCGTCTGGTGCTGAATGTCCTCACCGATTCGCCTCTATGTCTGAAACCATTAAAATGAGTCTTCGGATGCCACCAAGTCATTTACTTGGGGCATCTTGTCAACAAAGAGGGTATTCGCCCAGATTCAACGAAGCTGCCAGCGCTAGCCTATATTTCTTAGTCCACTACCACGAAGCAGATAAAGGGTTTTTCGTCTGCGTTTTATTTCGGTCGATTTGTTAGAAACCTCTCTCAAAGCTGCTTCACTGACTGAGCATCTTACAAAAGACAGTACGTGACGCTGGTGCCCAATGAAACAAGCTTCTTTTGCTGATATCAAAAAAGCGCTTCTTCAACCACTAACTTTGGCTCAGTTTTCAGAAGAAGCACCGACGTTCAATCACACTGATGCCAGTGTCGAAGGGCATGGCACTGTGCTTCTCCAGAGGGACAGTGCAGAAGTAGCAAAATTACATCATATACGCGAGCCTCGAATTCAGTGAAACCAGAAAGTCGATGTCATTCTTCAAAACTAGAGTGTCTCACGGATGTTTGTTCAGTGGACAGGTTTCGTCCCTACATCTACGGAAAACATTTACAGTCGTGATAGATAACTCTGCACTCCGTTGACTGCAGTCAAAAAAAAAAAATCCTTATTTTGAAATTGACTTGTTGGCTATGAATCTGCAAGAGTTAGACTTTTCGATCGTTCATTGAAGTGAAAAGCACCACAAAGACGCAGACTTCCTTTCACGGCACCCCATCGAAGACGCTACAGTTGCTCCTGTACTCACACTCTTAAATTTGCAGTCGGCGCAAGCGGAGGAAAATGACACATTCGACATCATCCAGTTGCCCTCTGCCGAAGTGAACGGGTGTCTGCGACTTTCAGAGCGTCGCCTATGGAGTCTACGAGCGTACTACCAGCTTCGGAATGGTCTGCTGTGACATCGAGCACATTCCTCAGGACCATGGCTTCCGTAGTCGCCACAAAAAATGCGTCGGAACGTTCTTGAGATGTGCCATGATTCTCCAACTGCGGGTTATCTCGGGCGACACCGGATGCTCGTCAAAGTAGCCAAGAGATTTTTGTGGCATCACCACAGGACGGATGTCTGACATATGCGTCGCGTCTTGCGCAACATGCCAACTACGGGAAACACCACCGCTGCCGGGGAAGACTGAGATACAGCAAATACCTTCTCCAGGCAGCCCATTCGAGGTAGTTGGAATTTATCACGTTGGCTAAATTTCTTAATCAATATGATTGAAACAAGTACGTCATTGTCTCAACGGTCTACCTGACGAAGTTGGTCGAAGTTGAGGCAGTCCCTGGTACTTCAGCTGTGCATCCAGTCGCCTTCGTCAGCAAACACTCTTGTAGAGAACTGAAGCATGGTACACCCCGCCTGATAATATCTGATAGAAGAACATCATCGATGTTCCGTACTTTCGGTGGTGCTTTGCGAGATTACAAGAACTGGACATGCGCCCGCTTCGCATTATAATCCTCAAACAAACTGTCCTCGTAGAGCGTACCAACCGCACCCCTGCATTGGAGATATATTAGCTGCGTTCGTTATTAAATCTCACAGGAACAGGGACATGTTCATTTTTTACGGCGGCGTTTGCGTTGAAAACTTTACAACAGGATGTGAAGACAAAGTTTTATTTGAGCTAGTTTACGGAAGACTCCCGACGCTTCCGTAGGAAGTCATCGATGGGCGCTGTGTGGACCCGTCGGGCATGAGAGTATGAAGATAACTTCGCTGAACAGAATAAGTGAATCAAGAAAACTTGTTCGGCTGACAATTTAAAATTAGCAATCAAAGTTTGCCGAATATCACAACACAGGCACTTCATCGCCTTCGTTTTCACCAGGTGATGTGGTGCTTCTTCAAGGGCACTTTTGACGTCCACAGCACTCGGAAAAGCGTTTGCCCAGATAATGCGCACCTTCACAGATCAGCAGGCAACTTGGACCCGTGACATACCTTCTCAAAAACCCTGACACCCTGCCTCAGTGAGGGCGAGGGCCGTACCTTCAGAGCCCAATCAAGCTATCTGAAACTATATGTCACACGTGGGTACTATCTTAGCATCGTCCTAGGACGGACTTTCAAACAAGGAGGGCAAGTGTAACGGACAAAGAAAGGAAGAAAAGGATAAAAAAAGAGATCACGTGGAGAACAGGGGACTGAATTCTGAGTTGTCCTTTTGCCCATGACCTGAGACGCCCACAACAACATATTTTATGTTTTCCCAGTGGTTATAGTGACAGGTAATAAAACACTATCGTCTTTTCTTGTCCGTAATATACTCTTCGCAATGATATGAATTTTGTTAAAGTTGGTATTGTTACGTTGCTTAATCGCCTGCTCTTATTTCACATTTATGTATTATGTTGATTTTTACGTAATGAGCAATTGATGTAATTCGGAACCTATATTGTAACGAATTTACATTAGAAAATATTGCCTCAAGGAAGAAACCTGGCAAAAACAAAAATGTACTTAAGAAAGTAACGCGGCATGATTAATTAGTTTTTGTAACGGATTACTTCAAAGTCTGCACGTTACCAAAGTCTGCACGTTCGACCATCTCATAGTTTGATGTATAAAGCACTTCATTGTGATAATGAGCATTTTAAGTGATAGATCAAAGAACGCGCTTTTTGTTCTTGACGCAGAAGTGTACATTGGCGAGTGTGAATCCCTGGCGTTGCTACGGTAATGTCTCTAATACGATTTAATCAAAAAATAGTGATTCTCTAGAATTTATTTCGTTAGGTAAGAAGAAAGTTTTTGGATAAATATGTGTCGCGGGTTAGAGTTAGCTTCACGGTAATAAACAATGAAAATAATCCGCTTTAAACCATTTTGTTTACTTTTTGTGTGTTTTGGGGCAAGTAACTGAAAATGGCATAGCACATACGTGTCAGAGTTTTATTTCAAACTGAATGTTGCGCAATATATAGTACTTAAGTTTTGTAAGATATTGCACGATGGAGTTGTTGTATAGAGAATTATTCTTTTTAAGCGCTCACCACTGCGACGAAGTTTGTCCCGGCATGGCTTCACACATTGCAACATCTAATCGAATAAAAATATAAGATTTAAACATGTTTGTTTAAATATAATACACATTTTGCAAAGACTCAGCTCACATTTTTTTATAACAAAACGCACCAAAGAGTGGCAGTGCTGAATTTGTATAAATAAAACGTGAGATTTTTCAACAAACGACAGAGCGTTATAGAACAGTCTATTAAGAAAGGTTCCCACAATAAAAATTATGTTAAATATTAGATCATCTTAGGTGTTGGAATCACTGGATGGTATGCTCAAGATAAAGCGAAGGTTTTTTTTTTAGGATCAAAAAGAAGACTGTAGCCCTAATTCTGGCCCTTCTCATTGCCATTGTTACTGCCGGAGGCATTTATATTTATTTTACATCAGGTAAGTGACCAAACTGTTTTTCATAATTGAAGGCTCAATACGGGGCACTTGCTAAAATAGATAACGACCCCTCGATCTTTGAGTCATTTGGCGAGTTCAATGCATGTCTCTTGATGCAGGTCTTTATTGCTGGTTCTGGTGTTATCTAGGGCCACTAAATATACTAAGGTCTTGATTAATGCATTTTCAGCATTCTCCGTGCTTCAAATTTTAATTGCAAAGTAATTTAAAAATATCTGAAATTGCCGAGAACACTTCTACGCCCTCCAAGAATGTTCAAACAGCCTTAATCAGGACTAACCGATTTCGCAAGAACTTCATGGCAACCACTCAAAGTTTAAGGATTTTCAAAATTCAATCGTAACAAAAGTCAGTACTGGCCGCTCTGCAGCGCGCACAAGAAAGTCAGAAAATATCCGAAGCATGTGTTTTAAAGGGGCACTGAAGATAGTTTTGTTACAGGTCATTTTGAGCTTATATTGTTTAAGAGTTGCTAGTTTCCGTATACACCATGTACCTATATTACAAAACGGTCTATTCATCTCAGGGCAGGAGAAAAACATGTGGACTTTCCTTTCTTGCGGACTACACCGTGTGGACCAATGAAATCCCTACAATCCGCTCAGATTCCGAATCATTTTATAACAACTCGCGTTGAAGAGAGTCTGATAGGTACACATTCGGATAAGAGTCCTCTTTTTCACCGCGGGCGAAGCCGTCATTTGCAACTCGCCGACAAGCGCCTTTCGTCGACCACTTCACTCGGAGGAACATTTTCCACAAAAAGTGCGTGTCGCGATTTTTAAACAAACTTTTGATGAGGCAATAATCTACTCACCCTCGTAATTTTGGGTTTGTTGGGATGCTTAGAACGTCTAGATTGAGTCGTCAGCACAAAATGACGATCTCGGAATCGACTTCAGTGCGCCTTTAAGCGTGGCTTAGTTGTTTTTCTAAGCATGTTTTGTACATGAACAAGAAACCGTTTCATTATTAAACCATAAAATGCTTTTTAACGTAATCCTCCAATCCCAAAATGCTGCCCGTCCGTCCTTCCGTTGGTGCATTTTGCGCTGAATGTAATGGGAAAATTTGCCTCACGTGAACTACATGTCAATTAAGTTGGCCGCTAAATTTGGCAGCAAAATTGACGCCATGTGACTTAGATACCAATCCAATTTCCCCTCTACAATTAGCGGGAGAGATCAACATCGTGTTATACGCCAAATCCTTCACCCTACTTCTCTCCTTCCTTCAATCTTATTTGTATTGCTACCCATACCCCCTCCCAGCAACAACTTTTGTACATAGCAACTCTTCAATTTAATGAAAAAAAACAAACATTGGGCATGCGTATCTGTTCTTTTTAGAGCGCAGCTCTTAGGCGCCCGTTTCCGGCTTGAGCTGTGTCGCCGTCGCCGTTGCCGTCGCCGTCGCCGTCGGCGTAACCGCGCGGTGCATGATGGGTAAATTTTTCCGCTAAATTTAGCGGAAAATTTTCGCCGCTGAATCTAGTGGAATATTTTCTCCGCTGAATCTGACAGAAAATTTTCCCCGCTAAATTTAGCGGGAAATTTTCCCCGCAAAATTGAGCGGAACATTTTCCCCACTAATTTTAGTGGAAAATTTTCCCCGCTAAATTCAGCGGAAAATTTGCCCCGCTAAATTTAGCAGAAAATTTTCAACACTAAATTTAGCGGGAAAAATCCCCCATCCTCGGGGTCACGTAACCCCCAGGCCACGTGACCCCCCCCCCCCCTTGCCTTCCCCTCCTCCTCAAGTGCTGCGCTCAAATTCGGCGTTACAGGGAGTTGTAAACGGCTTTCATTTTTATCGCTTGCCTTTCTCAAGCATTTACAACATATTATCTGCATTTTTGCTGAGTCTGAGCACAAGAGGAGGCGATGACAGGCCCACTCAATGTGCTCCGTTTAGATGCTCCAACTATTGTGTGAACGTGCAGGCCGTAAACACATCATTTCAACAGATTGCTCTGACTTATGCAGGTAGTCCCAGACATTCTGAAGCTGTGGTTTAATATCGGCAAATTGAACTCAACCTACCCTATAACACTCGCGAAAAGACTGCTGTGTTAACTTTTCAGTTTTATGCAATGCAGTCCACTGAACATTACAAAATAACCAACCAAGTCACCATGCACACAACTTTAAAAAACAAATTCCGACCTACTCCAAAGACGCGTGGAGAAACAATCGCAGTCTCCGGGAAAATCAAACTATGCTGAGAGTGCCTTAATATCCATCTGTCTAACTTAATGGCAGCTTTGTAGTACCTCATGCCGAAGAGACGCGCTCACAGAAATCAACAACTGTTATAACTAGGAAAATATTCACCGCGGCAATATGGTGCCACGCAAGCATCTCTGATTTGTGCAATTAGCATCCTATTCTGTTTTTTATCATAATGTGGTCCCGAATTGGCGAGAAAAAAACGTAAGAGAAGCTGGAATGTCTTGCTGTCTGATGTCACGGTTGATCGCAGAAATGACGGCCAAAATCACGAGCGAAAGTGATTGTCGCTTTCGTCGTGGCGTCACAACAACTGGCTGCCGTATCTTCCGTGGTCTGTCACGCTGTCGACCTGCAGTAGAGCAGGCGTCTCCCACATCGACGACCGCTGCTCGGACACCGCCAGGATAGAGACATGTTAGAGCATGACACATGTATGATGTCACGAGGCGGAAATTGAAGGTGGCACTTTTTGGACCCGGAAAAAACACCTGTCTGAGACACTTTCCGGGAACGATAGTAGCACTGTCCACGCCAAGAGTTCGTTCGGGAGTCTCTTTGACGCTGATCAGAGCCAGAATAAAATAAAGTACGTCGAGAAAAAATGGTTAGAGGCACACGATGTCAACATATACTCACTGTGGAAACGTGAGTTTGTCTGACAGAATTTCTCAATAGTCTGTGTCACTTTGTGTGAGATCGAAGCCAAAACTACAAGCGCGAGCGTTTCGCCTTGAAATTTGCTCGCTCTAGATACGTCTGCGTGATTGATGGGGGCGCCAAAAGCACGGATCTTGGTGTTGAAAGATTCCGCTAAACTTGCATCTCAAATACAATAAAAGCACAAAAAAAGAACGTGTAAGTGACGATATAGAACACCTGTTTTGTTTTAATGAAATGACGAAAAAAAAAACTTCGTTTCGCGCACGATTTAAACCGTTCTAGCGCCTTTTAGGTGAAGGTAACGGCCCACTCAAAGCCCCGCCCACAGGGCCATTACTACTCGATTGGTTTGGCTACTCGGCCCAACATACTTGCAATCCGAGCGTCTCCATGCGGCGATGTCTGGTACGTCTAGTCTGGCGTCAAACATTGCCTGCTAGTCACTCGAGCAGAAGTGCGGCAGCCTCTAACATCTTCTGCTATTCTACCACCTTTATAATCTTCTGCAAGGCACGGTACGACGCTGCCATGGAACCGGCGCGTCCGCGTCTGCCGTCGCTTGTGATCCGTCTGATATCCAGCCCCTTTCTAAAGGCGTCGGTTCATGTGCGGTAGACAACAAGAAGAAGAAATAATATTATAAACAAAACGAATACGCAGTCCTTGTCCCCTTTTGTTTTATTATCTTATTGCATAACATCCGGGAGCAAAGTCGGTGAGCGTCATGTTCTACAATTAAAACGCGACCCAAAAATATTGCCTTTAGCAAGTCAGGTGCACTGCTGAAAGCTTGAGAACTCCGGGCCTTCCGAAGCGAAGTGACTGACGAATACTTGAACAAACCTGAATCAAGGCGAACGCCCAATAGCTTGCAGCTAAATGGCACACACTATCTTACCTTTGTAGATTACCTGAAACTCTAAACATTGTCGCCATCACGACGGTTGTTCAATTCTCAGGGTAGCGCGGCCGCGCTTCCGGGATCCGTCACATTTCATCAATGTAAAAAACCCGCTGACACACATATCATGCTCGATAAAGTAAGATAACACAAGTGGGACGCAAGGCTAAAGCCAGTTGCTTACAATACCAAGAACATGCACAGCGCTTCTGAAGACGTGTACATGCGACAGTTATATTCGGCAAACTATGTCGATTGAGAATATCTTGCTCTAAACAGCTGAGTGAACGTGAAACAAAATGCACACATTAATACAGGACACCTGAACGAGATTCTCGTAGAGTAAAACCGCCAACAGCAAACGCCGTCCTGCATGTTTGTTGTCGTTTAAAACAAAAACGGAAAAGAATGACCTCAAGATATGTCTGAAAGCAATAGTAACTCTTTCTATATTAAACATTGTCTCAAACATAAAAAGTCAAATAAAGGACTACGGTGGCACGGATCATCAATTTTAGAAAGGACTTACTACACATCAATCATATATCTAACCAATAATTTCTCAGATATCAAGAGTTGCTAGCTACGCTCCTGTTATTGGGGCATTGAGCGAGCATCCACCTAAATTCCGTCTAACGGCGCAAATATTGCAGCGAACATAATTGTCCGCGGGTAAATATAAAACAATACTAAGTCCTAAATATCTGCTTTAAACCTTTTTTTTTGTCTTCATTTTAATGCATCTTTAACAGAAGTATAAGCAATTTAGGTGTTTAGCATATGCCATGAGGCATGCAGAGCTGCGAAAATACTCTGAACACGTAAACACGGAAATACGTCATGTTCCTTTCTGTCTAGCATATCGTCTTATATCTTATGCTTTTACATGTTCAGTGAAACTTCGCAGCGTAGCTTACCTAATAATGTGACGGTAACTAGCCAATACCCGAGCATTGTTAGAGCATATATTTTTTAGTGCCATAGATGTTAGTGAGAACCTCCACGGGAATTCGCATGGGTGTCCTCCTCAAAAACCTCCTTGGCATCATCAATCACATGAGCGCTCGCAATCACTGCTCCTGAGGCTCAAAGTTACACACGCCACTACTAAATTTACAAAAACACAAAATTGACGGCTGTTTAGCCGGATTGGAGTCAGCGATCTATGCGACAAGAAAATAACGGAGAGGAGAAGACGAGTTCGCACGAGGGCGTCACAGCGCCGACCTCTGGTTCGATTTATTAGTGGAGAGTCCTACAGTTGTCTGGCCTTGTCTCCAAGGGAATCGTCGAATCCTTTCCAATGCGTGAGCCAAACGCAAGACGCTTGCGTTCAGTCTTCTAAAGCCCCAAACAAGTGCGGTGGCGACAAAGGCTGCCTTTGTATCCACCGCACTCATCGAACTGCGTTCGAACGGGAAAATCAAACGCCAAACGACGACGTTCTGGTTTCTATCGCGTTCTACGAGTACAGTGGAAACAAAGCATCTAGCTTTAGCTCGACCCACTAATCATTCCAACAATATCTCGGAGTTCTGACGCCTCTCGCATGCTTTTGGCTGATCTTCCTCAGTTCGTCGGTGTTAAGATGACAACAATCGTTTTAGCTTGAATCATGCGCTCTATTAACTCAACTATCCAAAGAATAAACTTAAAAAAGATAAGGTTGGTAAACACCGTATTTGTGTCTTCCTTTGAAAACGCTTTGGCGACTCGTAAAACTCAAAAGTGCACGCGCATCCAAGGCTCAGAGAAAGCCATTGAGCTCGTGCTGGAGGCCGGGCGCTCGAGACAAATGATTTGGCAAGCAACGGACAGTGGACGCCGCCATTTCTTTGCTCGTGCTGACAAGCCATGCAATTTCAAGCTGCCAAAGCTACGTTCGCGCGCAAGCTTCACGTGTTTACACTCATGGCATACCAGTCTCAGCACCATGCTTGCAATGGTCTGTAGTTGTACTTGGCGGTAGCAACACCACCAAGAACACAAGGCCTGCGCCGAACGAATCCAAAACGCCATTACAAGTGTATTCATACCGCGATGCGTAGCCGGCATCAGTAGTGACGCAGACGCGTTTCGCAGCGTCTAAAAACCATCGCGACACTAGCCACCGCACGCCGAGACAGACGTGTCGCCGCTTTAGTGTCATTTGTCGAGTGAAATTCGCCGCTTGAGTTGGGCTGGGGATAACATACAGATGACGTCATACGAAAATCTTAGGAGGGTTTCGAATAACGCATGCCAATTTATAGCACGCTAGCGTTAAAGTTAGCGCTAAAGTTCGTACAGGCTGCGCAGGAGTGTTTTCGAATAGCGTTTCTACGCTTCGACGGAAATACCCAAACATCTCCCGCTTGCAAAGCCAAAACATAGAGTAGTACTATTTTATTTAACACACAAAATGCTGTAACTTAAGAAAAAAGCAAGCATGGTATATTCACAGTAAGTTCTATTTGCTTAAATATGAGAATGCGACGAGAGCGGTCGACTGGTCGCGTCCGCTTGCGTCGCATCGGCAAGACATGTATCGTGTACTGACCTTCGCACACCGTGGTTCCTTCGCCAAGAAACATTCGCGCGTCACAGGCAGCAAATTTCTGTCGATTATTGCCCAGATTGCTTGGTCTGTTTCTTACGCGCACCATTCGTAGGAGTGCAATACCGTACTGCGTTTAAGATTGCAGTCGAGAGGATGCCGCCGACATCGCGCTTATGACGACTGCCGCAGCCGAGGTCTTGGGAGCCACCTATTTCTAACTGTGCTCGTCTTGGCTTTAGCCAAATTCTCTTCACGAATCCACGTTGGAGGTATGTTGCCTGGAGCGCGGCTTCGACTTGCGTATTTCGCGTCCTATGCTGCCTATACAACACAAACTGGTACGGAAGTGGCAACAAATGACGTCACAGAAGCCGAAGTGTAATGCCGTTGAATGCCGCAATCCTGGCGGTTGGTTGTAGAAATGGTACCGAGAAGCTGCGAGTAGCACAAGCGAACGCGAGTGTCGCTGTCATCATGGCGTCCCATCTTCTGGCTGCCGAAGCTTCCATGGACTGCCACACTGGAAAGCGACCTACAGAATAGGTGTCTGCCATTTACACCACAGCTCTTCGGACGGCGCCAGGATCGCAACTGGTGGCAGCATGATACTTCTATGACGCCATCAGGCGGAAATCGAGGAACCACTTTTTTGGATGCCTTAAACACACCAGTCGGAGACGCGCGCCAGGAACCATATTGGAGGAGCGCGTAGACACTTTGCGTACACCCGCGATTTCTAAAAAAAGCGTGTGCTAAAATAGCGCACGTAAATCGCAAAACGGGCTTAGTGTTCGGCGCATGCGTAGTGTCGACGATGGTATTCTTCGCGTATGGAAAGCTTTAGCGTGCTTTATTCAAAAACTGCCACTTTTTATCTAGGTAGTATTAGTTTGCCACTTCTATCGTCTCAGGAATCATCTAATTGGAGTGCCTTCATACACGCGCTTGCTTTTGCTTGAGTGGTGGCATGTGAGCCACTCGTCGCCAGATATGCTTTTTTTCTTAATTGTTCGCAATCCGGTGTGACTAAGCAAGGCGCGTAGACCTTGGCTAATGTTTAGACGCTATTTTACTACAGAAGCCACGCACTAAGGGCGCGAACGCGTCACCCGCTGGTTCACTCAGTGCAGCAAACAATGTCTTCACCATGAGAGAGACAGGCATCTAAGGAGCCTACCACTAAGGATGACGTATGTGCAGGCCCTGTTTTTTAGGCGAATAGAGTAGACACCCTGACGTACCGACGCCTGCGCACGACCACCCGTGCCGACGCACTTGCACGTCGTATGGCTATAAACCTCTGGGTTTTCGTTGTCGACCCGAATAGCGCAACTCTCTGTTGTAGTGCATAAAGGAGGCTTATCATAATGTGAATTCCACTGGTATATCCGGTTCCGTTTCCAAAACCTGGGAGGGAAGGGAAAACCGCGCCAAGGCATCCGCTCCATATCGGCAAGCGGAAGGTGGAGTCGCATTTTTGGAGCGACCCACCAGAGGCGGTTGGTCTTTTAAGATGGCCGCTGCTTGAACTTGCACGAGGTTCAACTTGACGAGCTGAATGAAATTTCTGACGATCAATCAATACACTTGCCGTCTGCCAGCAGAAGAAATCCCCGACACAAGTCGAGCGCCGAACCAGGGAGTTCATGTCTTAGACAAAGAAGGATAGATCCTCGTTCACCTCCCCGGAACGGCGGGGTAAGCAGTGATTGCCAGCAGCGGTGTTCAGATCGCTGGTAAGACATTAGAGATAAGCTGAAGCGGTTTTGTAATGGATTAAAAACACCCTCACCGTCTTTATCTGGCCTCCAGGATCACGGATGTAGCAATTATTTTTCAATTTGTTGCACGGAGGCTGATACAATTATTTTCGAAGTATCACTAAAACTATTCCTTCCCGGAGCTTTACGTCATAAAATGATTTTGACGCGAAAGCATTTACTGTCCCATGGAGCAGAAGCCGGCTTTGTCTGCAAGCATCTTTAGCAGAAATTACGGCGCCCACAAATGTATAATTCCCATCGGCTGCGACGCGTCATATCAGATACTCCGTCACGGAAGGCGGCCGGGCGCTTAAGGTCAAAGCGAACGCGCCTCAGAAATAAAGCACAAAAATAAGCACAGCACCGCAAATGCATCGTCACGGAAGCCGTGGAGCCGGCGGGGTTCGCCGCGCCTGCGTAGTGGGGGAGCGTCATGTCACCGCCGGTGTGCCGTGTGAAAAAGGAAGAGATGACACGCTGCTTGTAGGAATGCTATCACATTCCAACGCGAAAGTAGTCTGAAGAATCTCTGCTTTCGCGCCTTTTCAGTGCCTATCAATGCTAACACGCGCACTCTTGCTACTAAAAAAAAACTCAGAAAAACACGTCTGGTCTGGAGTGACTTCGGTAAAATGTACCTGCAAGCTTGCGGTTGCACGCGCTGCCCACACGAGCGACACGCGCTTGGCGACCGAAAATATAATTTTATGACTTAATGACTATTCGGATGTTTTTCGATTTTTTTTGGGGGGGTTAGTTACACCTTTGGGGACAACGAACGTGATATTCAGATTCACAATAGAAAAAATTAAAGACGTTTACAATCCCCTGTAATGCCGAATTAGAGCGCAGCTCTTGAGGAGGAGAAGGGGAAACTACGGAAAGGAGGCTATGCCCCTCCTCTTCTCCTGGTCGCCTCCCATATAGAGGAACATTTTCCGCTAAATCTAGCGTGAAAATTTTCCCGCTAAATTTGTCGGGAAATTTTTTCCGCGAAATTTAGCAAGGAACTTCTTTTGCTAAATTTAGGAGGGAATTCGTTCCGCTAAATTTAGAGGAAATTTTTCCGCTAATTTAAGCGGGGAATTTTTCCGATAAATATAGTGGGGAACGTTCTCCGCTAAATTGAGCGGGGAATGTTTTTTCGCTATTTTTAGCGGGGAACTTTTTTCCGTTAAGTTTAGCGGGGAATTAGTCCGCTAATTTAGCGGAGATTTTTTTGCGTTAAATCAAGCGTTAAAAGTTTTCCGCTAAAATTAGTGAGGAATTTTTTCCGCTAAATTTAGCGGGAAAACCTTTCCGCCAAATTTAGAGGGGGGAATTTTCCGCTATGTTTAGCGGAGAAATTCACCCACTGTTGGAACTATTCAGAGCGCGCAAGGACACCGGAAAAAACAGAGCAAGCACGCGACCAAAGCATTGGAGCTGCCACGACCACGGCCTCTTGATCACGAGCTGTGCACTGCGAGGAGAAGAGAAGGACGAAATATGGCTCCCGGACGACGGTGACTATTCTGTACCCAATGTCGGACAATTAAATTAGTTTGTTTTTATAAGATCAAAGCATCGAACTCATGCCAAAAAATATCCGTCATCCTTAGGTGCCGAAACCCGGGAACTTCCTTTAACGGGCTGGACGGTGAGTCTGAGGATTGATTTAACAGACCTTCAAGTCTCGACATCGGGGAAGAAAGATAGCAAGGCCTAGCAGCGCGGTGATGGACAGTCTTAAACGGAAGCGGAAGATCCAACGCTTGCAAGTCACCAAAGTACTTTCGGAGATCGACGCGGCTGTGGAACGCGAAGTACTTGCTAAAGAGAAGCTCCGGATTCTTCTCACTCGTCTCAATACCATACATGGCCAACTGAACGAAACGGACGCTGCAATCGAGCCATTGCTGACAGATGGAGAAGCGGAACAGGAGTACTCACGGAATATTGAATACAATGACCGTGTCGTCGCTTATTCCGCTCGCCTGAACTTCAAGATTAACATCGCAAGTGCCGATGGTGCCAGGACCTCCGAACGAACAAGACGGAGTGGTAACGAGTCCACTGGGTCACCTGCTAACGTGAAGCTCCCCAAGCTGGAGCTTTTGAGGTTCAAAGGAGATAGCCTACAGTGGCACCCTTTCTGGGAGCAGTTTCAACAGGTGGTCCACAATAACCTAGAGTTATTTCCGACCGACAAGTTTAACTACTTGAGAGCTGCTCTCTCTGAAGAAGCCGCGTAGGCGATTGCCGGATCACCAGCGACAGCCAGCTGCTACGAGGACGCTCGGGAAATCCTCAAAACTCTGTTCGGCGACAAAAAACGGTTGATCGACGATCACCTGATCCTGCTATTGGAGAGACAGCGGATCCGATCATCGCTCGATGCCCGAGGGCTCAGGCGACTGCATGACGACCTACAAGGAAACATCCGCGGGCTCAGGTCTCTTGGGCTGAGCGAAGAAATTTTCTCTACACTTCTGCACCCATTATTACTTCGGCTGCTTCCGGAAGACCTTGTTCTTGCCTACCACAGAACTGCTTTACGCGACGAGGAGCACCAACGACTGAGCACCCAATCTGATGCCCTGTCGAGTACTAACAGTGACCAAGACCGAAGTCAACGAAGTCAACTTCCGATTCTCCTGAGGTTTCTGCGTGTAGAAGTAGAAGGCAGAGAGAGGACTTCCTGCACAAAGAAAACTAATCATCGCCTAAAAGACAGTTCTGGCGAGAAACAGTTTACGTCTGCTACATCAAAAGAACCTGCGAGGTCGTGGACAAACAGAGGGACGGCAGCAGCAGTCCTACAACGAACAGACAACCAGGAGTGTTGGTTCTGCAAGTCGCCAAACCATGACACCGAGGTGTGCAGCGAAACCATGTCTCTCACTGAAAAACAACAGATCCTTCAGAAGGCTGGACGATGCTTTAAATGAACAAAATGAAACCATCTCGCCAAGAAGTGCAGAAGCACGATCACATGTTCTGAGTGCCAAGGTCGATACGCTACCGTTATGTGCGACCCCGAATTCCTCTTGAGATTAAGTCAGGACCCGGAGGCACAACGGAAGAGTAACGTCTCCACCAGTCCCGTGACTCTTCAAGCCGCTGTCTCTGATGAAGCAAAAGCGACGGTACTGCTGCAAACAGCTACAGTTTGTAGTTCAGAAGCCAAGTCAGCAACGGCACAAGAAAAGGCGGCACTCACAGAAGCTCACGACGACGTGGGTCGGCTCAATAACCCTCTGTCGACTTCCAAGAAGAAGACGAATGTAAAGTTCAAGATGTTGCTCGAGCAAAACAGTGATCTCGAAGAAGAGGTGTCTGTTTTGTAGTCGCAGGTGGAAGAAAAGTGCCAGCTGCTGGAGAGCGTTTTACATGCTCTCAATTCAAAGTGCACTCAAATGGAAGAAACCACGTGAGAACTCGCAGCAAGGAAAACAGCCGATGAGGCTCAGATTGCTGGACTCATACAGCAGCTACAGGACAAAGAACAGGATCTCTCGACGTTGCGGGAGCAGTTGAGCGCGGCTGTTCAAAAAGCGGATGCAGACATTACTTCTCTTCAACAGAGCTTGGCAGCAATGGCACAAACATTTTCGAGGTTGCAGACAGAGTTTGATAAACCTTAGAAGTAGCTTGGAAACAATGAAGGCCGAGAAAGACTCTGTTCAAAAAAAAACTCAAGGAAGTCGAGGATGGACTGCAAAAGGCTCAAGATGAGCGCAAGCAGCTAGAACTCTCGCTGAGTACCGTCACCACAGACCTCTACAGTTCTCAGGCTGCAATGGCTAAATCGAAAGATGCATGCACTCTGGTGAAAGTGCAGCTTGGTGCTGCAGAAGTCGAAAAGGCCGAACTGTCGGAGCGGCTGACTAACTCGCTTCAATGCACAGAGGATGTCAAGCAAGAGAAGGAGGCACTAGAAGCAAGGAATGACACGTTGACAAAGATCGTCAAGGCGCTTGAGTGCGAGTTGTGCGAAGCTGAGCACATGTGCCAGCAAAAAGAGAACTGAACGATTGTCGAGCTCAGCGGACTACAAGCGAACAAGTGAACGCTTTCAAAAAGCAAGAAAACGAACCAGGAGAAACGAGAGCTATCACTCTAACAGACTGAAAAGAAAGACATGCTTCGCAGCGAAGAGCTCAAGGATCATTTCAACAACGACAGAATTCACTGGAAGCACAGACAAGATATCATGAAGAGCTTTGGGAACGCTGGTCCGAGAAAGTACCTGACGGAACTTGGGTCGCTGCATGCTACGAAGGAGTCACGTCACCGAGTCAAGGTTGGAAACTTGGTGCTTCTACGTGAAAGTATGCAGCCACGCCAGTTGGGGGAGACAGGAACTGTCCAACAGGTATTCCCGGGACGAGACATGTTACGTTCTCGCGAAGTAAGGCTTCCACACGGAACTAAAGTAAACCACCCTATACAGCTGTTGTACTCCCTGGAATCCTCGGAGCGTGAAAAAACGGACTAAGTGCGTTTTCCGGGGGTGGATGTTGGAACTATTCAGAGCGCGCGAGAACACGGGCAAAAGCGAGCAAGCACGCGACCAAAGCATTGAAGCTGCCACGACAACGGCTTCTTGATCACGAGCTGTGCACTACGAGGAGAAGAGAAGGAAGAAGGATGGCTCCCGAACAACGTTGACTATTCTGTACCCAATGTCAGACAATTAAATTAGTTTGTTTTTATTAGATCGAAGCATCGACCTCATACCAAAAAATCCGTCACCCACTAATGCACCGCGCGGTTTCGCCGACGCCAACGGCGACGGTGGCGGCGACGGAGACGCCGCTTTAGCCGGAAACGGGCGCCTAAGAGCTGCACATTAAAATACTCTAGAATTGAACTCAAACCCAAATTTTACGCGAACCCCTCCTGCTTCCGTTTAATGAACACACAAAGGTACCAAACAATTTAATTAATTGTTTAAGCGTGTTCTGCAGAAGAATACAACGGTGGCAGGCAATGAACAAAGATACAAAATCAGTTCTGGCTGGATGAACACGCCCAAACTTGAGTCTGCTTCATTCTTCGGATTTTCTGTCCTGCTCCTTCTCGTTGTTTTGCTCGGGATCGCAGATGTCAGAGCTTGCGATTTGCCACGCTCCAGTCCCGCCTCTGTCACCACTTAACCATGCGAGGTAGCCACGTGCCGCATTACACACACAGTAAGTAATGGCCGTCACCACCCGCGCAAACAACCGACCGACTGACCACACCGGATATGCTCGGCCCTAGTTGCACATGCGCAGTGACTCGATGCTATCAACTTCTAGGGAGATCTCCTGAAGTCGGCGTAGCGCAGCTGTTAATATAACCACTCAGTTAGAAAACTGCAATTGAGCCTGTACTAAAAAATTGGCCCCATCCGTACTCAAAAACCGAGCTAAAGGCGATCGCAGCGCCGTCATTTCTCTCGCAGCGGCCACTCGGGGAACTGCACGTAGTACCGCGTTCGATACCGTCCACTGCGACTTCTGTTTTTGCTTTAATCGAGCATTTTGGCGAAGAAAATTATGTGGTGAAAGGGGTTTCAGGGATGCAAACCCCCGTTTACCAAGCGGACTCCCTGCGAATAACAACCGACGTTAGGACGCGTCCAGGTAGAGAGGCGCCACCTGAAACCACCGGTGAGACATGGTTGCATAAAAACAATATGAATAGTGCCGCAAAACCTTATAAACTAACGATTCTAGAAAACAGCATGCACCTGTTATTATGTAATAATCTTCAATAAAAGTTCCTACAAAAGTAGTTGTTTTTGCGGAAAAACATGATTTCTAAAAGCTTATCGTTACAACAGTAAAGAAAAAAAAGATTGAAGCGCCATCTTGGCCGCTCGAGCCTGGGAGTTCGGAACTCTGGGAACAATCAGTGACTCTAGTATTAGCCATATAAAGCAACTTTCATGTTTTTGACTCGTCGTTAGAAGGTGGCGCTGCTATCGTATTTAGCTCGGTCTCGGTGGACGACAGCGGCCCAGGTTTCAAGGATCAGTTTACTGAGTGTTCTAGTAACATTGGTGGAGCAGGTGCGTGTGCGGTCTGATGCACTCCACGGAGCTTGCGCTGCCTGAAATTTGGGAGCGGAAAGTGACTAAATTCAGCCAGATTTGTGAGCGGAATATGCGCGCTCCACAAGGGTTTTTGAATCGCTCCAAATCTGGAGCGGAACTCACACAATATGACAAGGTACGAATGAGAAACTAAAACGAAATCAGGGGAAGCGTACATGATGTGAAAATTGTCAAGATCGTATTTAGGAGGCGGCACAGACATGACAACGACGTCACGATGAAGAGATTACGTGACCACAGATCTGCTGTCGCCGTGACACACGCAACGCGATTTCGTAAATGTCCTCGGATTTCTAGGCACAGCCCATGAGGTCACTACTTTGGATGAAAAAGACGGATTGTCATGCCGCTTCTGGACAGCAATAAACTCAACTTAACTCTTGCTGTCAGCTCGCGGATTACTAAATCAATTGCTCGACAGTGGCGTGTTAAAAAATCACGAGTTAAAAAAAGCATCTAGCAAAAGTTACGAATGTCAAAAGGGATTACATCACATTACGAAAAAGTAGAAATAAAATTGTTAAAAAAAGAGAAAAAAATTGACTCAGAAAGTTGTAGCAAAACGCAACCGATCTTCTAGTGTACTTCATATCATACGCACATTTTATTCGCCCCGATACTCATAAGATGCTGAGCTTAACAAAAACTAGCAATTAGACAGATCCAAACCTTGATACAACGCACACCTTAACCCTGAAAATTTTATGAGCATAGATTCAACAGTTTGTTACAATTGAATCTAAAATAAATTAGATTTTTTATGATTATATTTAGCTGCTTTTTAATTTTCTTAGTTTAACAGAATTTTTTTAACCATTCCGTGAGAAATACACAAATTCGGCCTGAGCAGGTGAGGTATGCCGCCAGGGAGTTATAATATATAGGACGAATCGTCACATTAAGCCGACTAAGTACCTAAATGTTTCGAATTAACTTTTTACTTCGTGAAAGTAAGCATATGGTTCTAGTTAGATACTTTCGGAGCGTGTTTCAAGAAGGTTTTCATAGATTGGATGAAAGGTGCCCGGCCGCCGCCATGTCTTTGCTCGTGCGGTACAAGCCCGTGGAATTGCAAGCTTGAGAAGGCTATACTCACGCGCAGGTTGTACCTGTGACACGCTTTGGGCACCCGTCGGTCGCGCCATATTTGCAATTGTCTAAAGTCAGATACAAGATATGAAAGACAGTGATATTGGTAAAAAGGCGCGAACAAGAAAAGCAGCTGTGGAAAGGAAGGAACTACTCTCTACTTCACCATTCCTAGTATCTGCGCTCTTCTTCCCGCACTGCCTTTCTTAATGTTGAATTTTATTATAAATTATCAAATTTTACAAAATCTTGAAGCTCGTGGTTGGAGCGTGGTTGCCCCCTAAAGATATCGCTTGTGCTACAAGAGCAAGAATGGCGAGTGCAAGCGAATTAGATAATGATAAACCAAAAAGCTCCGTGCTGAGTACGTTGAGTTTTGAATCATTTTTGAGACCGAAGTCTGAGCGCGCAGACTAAATCGTTTTACTAATCTTTGCTAATGAGAAAAATGACTTGTGTAAAGTAAGAAATAACAGTTCGCTGCTCTAATAACTAGGACATTACAATTAAACATTTTAAAGAACTTCGATGGCCGAACTTGTGTTTATTTAAGATTTTACCATGGGGATTGGATTCTGAGAAATATTCACCGCTGACATACGACAGTTCAAGCAGGGGTGACTTGCCGGCTAAAACCTGCCTTGGGCTCAGTGGCCCCCAATTACTACAGCATTGGCTTGGCTGCTCGGCCGAGGACGCCAGCAAGCATAGTCTCGCCCTGTCACGATGTTTAGCCTCGTCTTGCTTGAACAGCGCTTCAGCTGAGACTTGGTGAAAGAAAGCACGGCAAAGGCTGGGGCGCGCGAGCGTCTTGGGACGTAGTTTGAGTTCCCGACACGCGGTAGCTATCGGCGTCGTCTGCTATTCCACCACCATTTATCATCATCTGCAACGACCGAATGTGGCGACCATAAAAGAGGTGCGTTTTCATCCAACACACCTGCGTCCATCTGTTATTCCGCCCCCTTTAAGAACGCTTAAACAACGTTCGCAAGACCCTTCATGAAACGGCGGTCTGAGCGTTGTATTTTCTAGAAGACACGGTCAAATACAAGGGTCAGTAAGCGTCCGCCAACGTGCGGTAACGACCGACCAAGCGTTTCAAAAGTATCAGCAAAAGAAATATGCGTTTCTATCAGCTTGTATATTAACGTTTTTCATTCGCATGGCTTCCACGTGCAAGGCGAGCTGCAAAGCGTGAGAGCAGCATGTCTCCAAGCCAATTGACATAAACATACCTAGAAAAAACTTGATGCGAGGTAAACGCTAGATTTCCTTCTTGAATTTCTCGCATATTCTTACCTGTGCAAATATCTCACCAGTATTGAAACCATATAGCAATCAAGACCTCGTACAAATCATTTAGCAACGGGGACGGATATACATGAACCAACATATTTATTAAACATTAACACGTGCACGTGAACAAATCAGGCCGGATCAAGCAAAATAGTTGGCGTGGGACGCCGGCTTAGAGCTATTCTCTTGACGGAAACAAGCACCCGCGCAGCTCTTTCGAAAGGCGCGTACATGTGACAGTTTTTTGCTGCAAACTACGTCAGGTAAAAAGATATTCCCATAAAACACAGCGCTGAACGCGAAACATCCAACACTAATAAAAAACGGACTAGCATAATGAGCTACTGCTGCTTGACCAAATTAAAAACACGAGCAGCTATGTTTGTTATTATTTGAAACAGATTTCGAAGCAGATTTGCTGCCAACAATTTACACGTGAAACATCTCTTCCGCCAATAAGTGTTGCAGACATGGTGTAGGGACAGGCCGGGGTTTAGCGGTGATCGACATCCACGTTCTTCTCATAAATTGAGCCTAACGGCTTAAATATTGATATAGTTTTAGGTGGTACTTTTTTTTAAATTTACGTCTTGATGAAGGCCTTTCGATTTTGTTCTGTAGATTTATATGGGTATCGTTTTATGATATAAAGAGTGTATTCTGAAAGCTTTCACTCATAGCAATATCCATTCAGCATCCTCCTCTTGAGAAATTTACGCTTTGATATCATTAAGTGGTGTGATTTTGCACGAAGCACTCTTCAAATTTCAAGCGTAAGCAGGTGTTGAAAATTGTGCTTTTTACTCGATATGTTATGCTTTAGGTAATATATTGGCATGAAAAAAGTTACGCCCTTGTACCTATTCGTCATCGCGGAGATAGGTCAGCCTCGAAGGAGGATTTGGCAGTGTAATCGCTTCTTTCCCATTCTTGATTATTTTTTAATGTGTGTGCATGTAGAGTTTTAAACTTTTGGCTCATTTTTGTCTGACCAAAAATTGTTCAGCCATTGTCCTGACGTCCAATTAGGGTCCAAGTGAAAAACATATAATATTTTAGGGCTGGGCGATCATGCGATGAACCTTCCCATTAACCAATCAATGCTTCAATCGCGTTTTATTGTATTTATTGGTTAATCGGTTGAATTTGAAACCGGCTAAAATCAGAACAAAATATCATTTGTGTGTGTTTTTCTTACTGACGTTACCTTCATCTCAAAAACCGAAACACTATCCAGCTCGCCGGCGGGAAATTCACGAATAACGGCCTCATTATTCATCAATTATCACCTGGGCTGGTTCCAATTTTAAGGCCGTTTCCCTATTCACAAAAATCCCCTCTGGCTTTTTCTTGGTTAGCACAGCAAGCCGGCGGTTTCCACGACATATCTCGATACGCAACAGTGTAGCGTCCAGCGCAAAAAAAAAAAACTATCCACAAAGCGACACGGTTCCGTGCACGCGATAATTCATCAAAAGGAACAAACTAATTCAGTCTCACAGCGTTGCACACCTGTCAGGGTTTAGGACGTCTTCCCTGGCTTCTCCGACTTTGACAACTCCAGCCACACGTTATGCCGGTCGATAGAGATGGGACACGGTGTCGAATCGGCAACGTCTAAGCTTGGGTGTGTCGCTTTTTCGCCTGAAAGCCGTTACGAACAGTAAACCATGGTTGAGTTGCAGTGCTTCGTCGCTCATCAGATAGCGTCGGTCATGGAAACGTTATACTTCTGGTTAATATAAATCTTGGGTGACGGTTTTACGAGGGCACAGGCAGCAGTAAAGATGTTCTTAAAGTCGCGATAAACTTCCTCGTGTCAAAATAAAGCACAAAGCTCACATTCCTTGGCAGCTGGAATAATATTCTTATTGCTTTTGCAGCTTACACAGACTGCAATGTTTTTCCTGAGTTGAAAAAGTACATTGCGGGAATCAACAGGTAACAAA
This sequence comes from Ixodes ricinus, assembly GCA_037355805.1. Lineage (NCBI taxonomy): Eukaryota > Metazoa > Arthropoda > Arachnida > Ixodida > Ixodidae > Ixodes > Ixodes ricinus. Next base: position 13,222 of record JAZHYW010060250.1, on the reverse strand, counting down.
TTGTACAAATACTTTTTGTTGCCTGTTGAAAATTTTATGACAGAAATAAATGCATCAGGATACACTATTAATTAATCGATGAAAGTGTGGAGATTAATCGGATTAAAATATTTGATCTGATACGCAGCCCTGCTTCTTTTACGCTTTTCCAGAACTATAAGTAAGGAGATGTATTTTAATTTTAAATGACTGTTTTATACGCTGTGTATAAGTCAGCTATAGCGCTCGACCGTCATGATCGAATGGTACTCTACATCAAACTTTAAAAAAATGCCCTTAGTGGCCGTCAATAAAGCACAAACACACGATTTCTTATGACGGAGATTGGGCTTGGGACTAACTCAATGCCCAGCCAGGAGAGTTGGTACGTTCAGATAGCTAACCATTTACTTATATTTTCATGCATTTACACTTGCTTGATTACACCAACAGATAATTGAGGACGCGGAATATGTTGGGCTACAGTAAGCATAAATATTGCCGCGAGCGCAGCTGACCAGAGCCAGCCAGCGCGCTCGTGGCCTAGGGATTCCACTTCCGGCTGCCGAGCGCGATGGACGTGTTATCGTGTGCTCCGTCGGAGCGGCAAAAGCGGCCGTGTTAGGCCGTAGTACATCTGCTGTTTCTGGAACTTCCGAAGAATACGGGTCCATCTGCCCACTCTGCCTACTGGATACGGTGCCACCAACTCTGTTATTCTTCACTGCGATGTGAAAGAGGCCGGCCATGCGGATCCCAGACTTTCGCGACGAACTGCGGCGGCTGGAAGTGCTGAAAGACCTGGCGTCGGTGGGGCCGCGCCGAAGATGCCGATGAGGAGTGCTCCGAACGCACGCACGCTTCAAGCAGAAGCAAAAGGTTGAGCTGGATGCGCGAAGAGCTGACCATGAAAGAAGGGGCGTTGCCTCGTGCCTGGACCCCACCAACGTGGCGAAGTCAAACTCAAGCTGCCATTGGGTGCCTTACGGCGTACCGAACTGCCAAGTTGACAAAGAGATGGAGCGATATGGCCAGGGTATCTGACGTAACCAGAGGCTGCTACAGGAAGAATGGTTTCGAGGCTGTCGAGTCGAATACGGTCTGTACACCTGACCCCTCAAGAAGGCTACACCGTCGACGGCCTCCCCCATGAAATCCGTCTGGAAAAGGATGCAAGGGTGGCAGCGTCGTCGTGCCAGGACAGGCCCCGCTGTCAGTAGTCCTAGATGCAGGCGGAAGGGGCACATCCGACGAGACTGCCGCGTCACGCGCTGCGGACTGTCACCGGTACAGGTCACAAGACGGACGACTGTGTGATACACGCCCGCAATCGCCCGTGACAGCAAGTTGGAGCACAATTCCGACTACGTCATGGACGGCGCTGAAGCCGAGGAAGCCGTGGGAGGGTCACCGCCCGCCGCCCTGGCACGGACGGAACCAAGCGGAGCGTCGAGGAAGCCCAATGACGACGGGGACCCCGCAGCGCTGCGACTCCATCGCAGGGTCCTGAGGCGACGGTGCAAGTGCAAGTCATGGCCGGTGGGGACACGGGCAGCTCGACCATCAGCGGGCATATCGTGAACGTGGAGCAGAGGCAACGACGGATGGTCATCCTCGCCATGACAATAGCAACCGGAGGAGCGGACGACTGCAAAGACGTCGACATGGACTCAAGCCTGACCGGGAAGTGACCGGTTGTTGCACCAGATTCAGCCGGCGGGACTGCTACTCATGTGACTGCACCCAAAAGATTTGTGCAGCGAAACCGCGTTTTTCGACGGAAGACCGTCGCTAAGAAGACTCGCTGTGAGTTTCCACGATCACCCCGGTGTTTTAACCCTACAATGCATGGTGTATCATATGATGCAAACCAAAATACGTTCACTTCTCCCGATCTGTGGTTGGACATGACAAGAATGCATGGTGGATCAGATCTGATACAGACCGCAGGCCATCTAGTGCAGTTAGGCGCTCCTAGGTCGCCGCCACTGGTCTGTGGTTTTGCCGATACTCCAGTTCAGCGTTCGCGCCATTTTGCACGGGAAGTTGTCAACAACGATAGCATCTCGGCGCTGCATTCGGTAAGCGGCACCTCAAAAAAATATACTTGAGAAGCTTCACTTTTACTTTTCACCGGACAGATGTTTATCTCCGGTTTTGTCGTCAGCAAAGGTGTTTGGTACGCGAAACTAGCTTCGTGCCAAATATCGATATGTTATGCATTTAGGGAAAGTGTTCTTGTACTTTTGCTTTACTGTCCGGCATGGCCCGTTTTATATTATAACGATGATGCACGCAGCAGTAGCTTGTGCAGCGCTTTGTTTTCGACAGGAAAACATTCTGGATCGTGGGAATATTTTGCGAGGGCAATGAAAATACCCATCTTGCCTATATCATCGTGGGCACATTGAAGGAGCCGCATGTGTCGCTTTCTCAACAGATTGCGCTGTGATGTGTCACAGATGTGTAGTTAGACGATGCATTTTTTATGAGAATACTAAAGGATGAGTTCACATAGAAAATAAAAAAGTAAAAACGATGTTTTTTTGATAAATCTAACACGCCTGAAATCATCAAATGACATGTTGGGACATTTATTTTGCCAAAAGGTGGAATATTTATTATAAACAAACTGGACGTTCTTCCAAAAGAATGATACAGCTTTGATTTCTATTCTGGTAAGTTCGTATTTTCTAACTTGCTGGAAATAATAAACACACCATCTAGCCTGCACCGTTCTCGTAAATTACAGGATCGCATATTCAGAAATTAACTGGCGCGGTCCCTCCAGCGTGGCCCCGCGCAATATCGCGGTCGTTCGTTTCTTTTCTTTCCAAGCACGCGCTGTAACTGTTGTTTTTGCTACGCAGTGCAAACGTAGCCTGAATGGCCTCTCGGATCGAAGAAATCCAAGATATTCTTTTTTCCCGAGGGGAGCGAAGCGAGCTTGATGAGTTCAGGTTTTCAGCTTGAAGAGGACGAAGAATCCGCCAGCAGCGGCGAAGAAATCCTCAGAGTCACTCTACGCGTCACTGACAAGCTCTAGTGCCGAGGAGCAGAAGCACTGCAGTCCGAAAGAAAAAGCGCTCGCTGTACCCACAACGAGCACAATTATCTGAGGAGACTCACCGTTGCCTCCGGAGATATTGGAAGCTCGAAACACCGTACCAGTTTTTTCTATATTTTGTTTACGGACCGGCTGGATAACATTCAATATCTCCGAGACAGTCCTCACTCTACAGCGTGCAGAAGTCGACAATGAAAAGCCAACTCAGGTGACGCCAAGCGATGTCAGAAAGTTCCTGGGAATCTGCATCTACATGTCCCTGGTGCACCTGCCGAGTGTCTGAGACTACAGGGACTCAGACCTCGCAAACAAGATAATATCTTCTATAATGTCAGTGATCACCTTTGAAAATAGGGCGGTTCTGACACTTCTGCAACAACGAAGACATGGACCCGTGTAAAGAAACACGACACAGGCTTTTCAAAATCAGGCCAGTTTTTGAAGCCTTGAGAAAGATTTCTTTCTGTTCCCATAGAAGAATGCCTCTTCATCGACGAACAAATGTGCAGCACTAAAGCCCGACATTTACTTGAAGCAGTACATGCCTCAACGAACCCCACAAGTGGGCTACAAGCTCGTTTGTGCTGAGTGGCGTGTCCGGATACGCTTATGACGTGGAAATCTACACCGTCCAGGAAAACTGTCCGTCAAAAGGGAGACCAGCGGCTTCAGACCTCGGTGCTACTGGAAACGTTGTCGTGAAGTTCAGCAGGCAGATCCCAAGGAACTCTAAACACAAGCTTTATTTGACAATTATTACACTTCACCAAAGGTTATGGTCTACCTGGCAAAACTCGGGAACCTTTCTTTGGGCACTGTAAGGAGAAACCGCATTCCAAACTGCAAGCTCCCCACTGAAAAACGAACTGAAGGGAAATGAAAGGGGGGACAACAGTGGAGAATGTTGCCTGCGTTGATGGAGTTGATGTGACCGCGGTCGTCTTGGAAATACATCAAGAGTATCACGCTCGTTTCTACGTTCGTGGGAGCGGAATCCAAGGGCCAAGTGGAGCGATATGATCGCAAGACAAAAAACAAGAGTCCAAGCTGAATGCCCCTACTAATCGTCCAGTATAACCTCCACAAGGTGGGGTGGACCATCTTGATGGAATCATGGGTCGGTACAAAATTGCCATGCAATCGAGGAAGTTGTATTTCAAGCTCTTCTATCACCTCATCGACCTCACCATGGTGAACTCCTGGATTATCTACCAAAGAAGTAGAGGCGACTCTGCCAGCACACCTCTTGCAACGTTTCGGAAGGAGATTGCCCAATGCCTCGCAAAAGAAGAAGAAATGGTAGCCAAACGAGGCAGACCATCAGCAGAGCTGCAACGTGAAATTGAAGCAAAAAAAAAGAAAGGTTCTGCCACGCACGTTCCTCCACAAGACTCCGGCATGACCAGCTCAGTCACTGGCCTCAGTGGATGGACTCGAGACAGCGCTGCAAATTTCCACAGTGCCCGGCGCTCACGTTTGTGAAATGCGACAAGTGTGGCGTCGCTCGTTGCATCAACAAGGAAAATAATTGCTTTTATGCTTTGCATAACCCCCGCAGGGGGGCACCTGTGAAAGCAGGTGTTTGGTAAGTGACCGTCACCACGGACCCCGAGCCATGCGGGTTCGCTCGCCCACGTCTGGTTGTGCGTGGCTTTCCCGTGTCCGGGGAAAAGGGCATCCTGGTGGTTGGAGTCGAGCCCGGGGCAGGTCTGGACACCTTCGGGGCACCCCGGATGTGGCAATGCACCGCCTGCGGCCCCCGCTTCCCGTAGACGGGTGTCCTGGCTTGGCCCGACCAGGATGATTCAGTCAGTCGCCTTCTCTTCTACTATCCCCTCTGATCTACTGCATTTATCTTTCCTTTTTTCTCTCACTTCCCTCACATCTCATACTCCTGTTTCACCTCCTTTGGCGGCAAGGGCTAACCTTGGGTGGTAACAGATTTCCTTATCCAGGCCCACTCTTGGTTATAGTTACTGGGTAGCACTGGTAGCGTAGCATACTCATCAAAGCCATATTCGTTATGGGGTGCTACTCTATTCCCTTGTTGGGCTCGGTGGCGGGCGGTGCACCACAGTTTCTGAACACCATTCCCTCTTATGGGTTCCAAGCTGAAACAACCTGATCGGCCTCTGAAAAGAGTCCGGACCGAAGCACTTTCCACATTTCTGAAAAAGACTACTCAAACGACCACTTTACAAGATTTTCGTTCTACACTCTGATGACACTCCTAAGCCACTCTCAAAACTATCTCCGTTCCTAGTTGCTAAAGTTCTCCAAAACACACTTGGTGCAAAATACGATTCGAAAAAGCTTTTTTCCGTTGACCTTCTTGTCGAGATTTATGAAAGATACCAGGCAACTGCCCTGCTCAATCTGAATATGATACATGATCGCAAAGTGACCGTATCTGCACACCGTACGCTGAACACCATTCGCGGTGTGATATCGGAGGATGATCTCATAACCAGTTCCGAAGAGAAAATCATGGAGGGTCTAAGCGCTCAAGGTGTTGTGGCCGCAAAACGAATTAAAATCCGTAAGGATGGCGAGGAACGACCCACGAAACATGTTATACTGACATTCGGGAAAAACTCGCTGCCCCCTACCGTAAAGGCGGGTTACATAAACTGCAAGGAGCGGCCATATGTCCCAGAACCCGCTACGCTTGCGCTTAAGCGTCTGCCAGCTGGCAATTCGGCTTCACGGTTCACGAGCTTGCTGCGCGGTCGTGATATCCTGCTCCAGGTGCAGCGGCACTGACCATACTGCACCTGACGACTGCAGCCGGAGCTATAAATGTGCAAACTGCAGCGCACGACCCGTCCTGGGCCTGATCTCTTGATCTTGCAGTCACTTTAAAAAGAAAAAAAGAAATGCTTGGCTCATGGTGGCGAAACATATCACCCGCCAAAGCAGAAGCGCCGCCTTTCTGCTTTCCAGAGAGCGCTTTCGCTGAGGCGGTGTCCAGCAGAGGACCTGCACCGTCGAAGGTGTCAGTGGCAACCCGGAGTGTCTTTTTCAGGCCTGCGGGAACCACTGCAATCCTCTACGCTCCGGGCTGAAGCTTACGCTTCCTGGGCATTTGTCTCAGCGGCCAGTGCTAGCAGATGCGTCTCCAATCGCACCAAAGACCTAGGTGCCGCAGTAGCGATGGGGAGGTCAGTGCCTTTGTTTTGACCTCCTGGTTCTCGTCCTCAGGCATCGGAAGGGCGACACCCTCGCTCCTCCTCCTCTGGGGAGAACCTCCCCATCTGGGAAGCAACACGTACTCACGTGCGACAGATGAGACAGGACGGGACTGTGGGCCGACCCAGGCGCGTCGACCGGCCGCCTTATTAGGTCAAGGCAGGGACCGTGGACTGTCCCCTTCGATCCCTAGGACAACCTCTAAGTGCCTCCTGGCAGGCCCGCCGACAGTCAGCTCAGAGGCAGAAAAGACTGCAGATGCAGGTAACCTTACTGCTCCAGAGCCAGATCCTGAGGAAATGGAGTGGCAGACCCAGAAACAAAAAGCATGAAGAGAAAGCACAGTATTTCCTCCAAGATGAACATCATCGCACATCACCCCCTGTTTCCTGCATCTGATGCCTAAATTTTTATAAAGAATGACGGCAATCATCCAGTGGAATCGCTTCGAGGTCTATTGAGGAGCCTTGATGATATTAAATTCCTCCTGGAGGAACACCGCCCACTTGCTCTGTGTTTACAAGAAACTCATCTCAATTCAAAGCATTACAACTCTTCTTAGATCGCTATCATATTTTCAGGAACGACCGAGGAGGATGTCGTTCTGTTTCTGCGTGGAGGAGTTGCAGTGGTATGTTCCAAAGACCTTCCCCAGCTCTGAAACCGCTCTTAATATCTAGGCTAGGAGGCAGAAGGAGTGCGCATCCTCCTTCACAAAGTGGTGACTGCATGTTCCAGTGTACATTCCTCCTTCTTTTACTTATTCGACAAATAATTTTAATGTGGTTTTACATCAACTTCCTGAACCTTTCTTCACTTGGCGATTTTAACGCGCATAATTTTTATTGGGGTAGTGACCACATCGATCGCCCGTGGTCGAATGATAGAGTCAATTTTAATGTCGCATGCACTTTGCCTTTTTAACACTGGAGAACCGAGCTATTTTAGCCCATCATCATTATCGTCCTCACGTACTGATTCTCCATCGGTAGTGCATCCATTTGTACTTCTTTTACGTGGGCAGCCGGCACTAACCCATATGGAGGTGATCACTTTCCTATTTTCTTAAAGAACACCTCTGCTAGCAAAGTGCATGCCAACGCGGACTGCCCGTTGGAAGTTTGAGAAAGGGAATTCGTCTCTTTTCACTGAAGCAACACAGCTTGCATGCACGTTAGCTTGATAGACGTTCTGTCGGCCAGGTTACAGAGTTGTTCAGTAATTTTTTTCTTCAAACTGCAGAGCTTGTATCGTCTAGACGTCCACGCACCTTCCGCGCGACCCGGGCCGTGGTGGAACGAAAAGTGTACTGAGTCACGGAAAAACAAAACAGAGCCTGGGGTATCTTTCGACGCTACCCCACGCAAAGCATCCTGTTGCTTAAGCAAATGAAAGCTAAGGCAAGGTACATCCGAAGTCAGTCGGAACGTGAAACTTCCAGGGTACAACTCTTCGATTAACAGTAGTGCGTAAAAGTAAAAAAAGTCTGGGACAATTTCATCGCATTGAAGGGAGTTATCATGCCTCCTCAGTACCACTTCTCACCTACAATGGGATTTGTCCGAAAGTCTAAAGGAGCAAGCGGATCTTCTCGGAGAGTATTTTGCTCTTGTATTGAGCTCGAACATTATTCATCTGCATTTCTCGCATACAAAGCCCGTGCAGAATCACATGCTGTGAAGACTACAGGTGCTGCCCATGAAGACTACAATCTACATTTTACGATGCGTGAACTCGAAATGGTCCTTCACTTAACTAAGCCTTCATCTGCAGGACCTGATGGCATACACTACCAGATGTTAACACATCTTTATCCTTTTGCATTATTTCTTCTTTTGTACCTTTTAATCGCATATGGCACGAGGGCAAGTTCCCTTCAGCATGGAAGGTAGCCACTGTTGTTCCTCTCTTTAAAACCTGGCAAGGATCCTTCTTCTGCATCAGCTATCGCCCTATTGCCCTTATCAGCTGATTGAACAAGACTTTGAGCGTATTGTAAACAAAAGACTTATGCACTATTTAGAAAAAGAAAACATCTTGAATAAGAATCAATGTGGGTTTGTCTCCTGTCGTTCTACGGTTGATCATTTGGTTCGTCTTGAGACCGTAATCTGTGAGGCTTTGTGAACAGACAGTTGTGCGTATCAGTGTTCTTTTATATGGAGAAGGCATATGACACAGCATGGCGTAATGGAATCTCCATGATTTGTATGAAGTTGGGGTACGAGGTAGGATGCTTGCTACCATCAATAGCTATCTTTCTAATCAAACCTTTTGTGAAGCTAGGACACCTTTCTCTAAGGAATTCGTCCAGGGAGACTGGGTCCCTCAAGGGGAGTCCTCCGCGTTACTCTCTTTTCGTAAAGATGAACTCGATAGCCCGTTCCCTACCTGCCTCTGTGCAATATCTACTTTATGTCGATGACCTCCAAATCGCTGTTTCATCGTGCAATCTTTTTATTTGCGAACGGAGGATTCAAGTTGCTATCAACCAATCTCCTAAAGTGGGCGGATGAAAACGGCTTTAGTTTCTGTCCGGAAAAGACGGTTACTGTCTGTTACTCCTGTTACTCCCGTATAAAGGGAGTCCCTGCAGATCCTTCTCTACATATGCGCCAGTCCTATCCCTGTGAAAGTATACCCCAAGTATCTGGGCCTCACTTTCGACCGTAGGCTATTGTTTGTGCCTCATTAAAAGTTTCCAGTTAAAATGCCAGAAACCACTGAACCTACTTGAAGTCTTGTCCCGCAAGACATGGTGCTCTGACCGTCTAAGTCTTGTGCGAGTCTATCGTCTGCAATCCGCTCACGCCTGGACTATGACAGCTTTGTGTACGGATCTGCTAGGCCATCACCTCTTAAGGCACTCGATCCCATCCATCATCAGGGACTTCGCTTGGCAATAGGTGCCTTCGGAACATCGCCAGTGCTTATGTCTCTACGCTGAGGGAAATGAAAGGTCCCTCGACAGACGGCGATTCTCCTTGGGATTTATGTATTCACTAAGGATACGATCAATCCTCAGCATCCAGCCCGGGAGGCAGTGGAGGGCACGAAATATCAGGAGGACATTCGAAAACAAGCCTAGCATAATACCTCCATTTGCGATGAGAAATAGGAATGGGGTAGAGTCAGTTGGGATAGAGTGTAAGCTCCAGTTCTCGCATTTCTAAAGACGGTGGTACCATGGAATTTTAACTGCATACGTTGCGACTTCTCACTAACAAAGCTTAACAAAAGCGATACCCTATCCGAGGTCACGCGACAAGAGTTTTACGAACTCCAGAAGCAGCATGATCTCATCACACTATTACAAAGACGGCGCAAAACGGAATCATTTGTTGGCTGTGCCATGATCGGCCCATCAGTAAGAAGTGTTCGTGGGCTAAACTTGTTCGCGACAGTTTCCACTGCCGAACTGCAAGGCCTTGTGCTTGCAATAGATCACATCATCCAAACACGTAACTCCCCGGTAAGTTATATATACAGATTCGCTAGTGCTACGGGCCTGACGTCACTTGAAACTCCAAAGAACGCCCTCATTATTTAATTATCAAAACAAAATAGTAGCAGCGACCAGGAAGGAATCTAATGTTCTATTCTGCTTGAGCCGGAGCCATGTAGGAATCTCAGGGAACGAAGAGGTGGATCGTGCTGCAGGCACTTGTGGCACCCGTACTGTGGACATTGGTGGTAACCCATTCAGAGATTACTGTGCCCTAGTCAAATATCATGTTAAAGCTCAGTGGCAAGCAGAATGGAGCAGCCTCAGGTGTCAAACGAACTGACATGATTAAATCCTTTCTAGTGAATGGGAGAGGGCTAGGCACAAAGACAGGTTTTATGAGGTAGTCCTCTTGTCACTCTACGCATTGGGCACGCGCGGCTGACGCATGGACACCTTCTGCGTGGGGAGGACCCTCCTGAATGTGAACATTGCCAGGAACCTTTTAGCGTCTTGCGTATGCTTCTCGAATGCCCTGCGTATGATGATAAACATGCCATTAGTTCTCCCAGCTCTTCAAAGAGCATGTCCCTCTACACCTGTGTGTGTACTTGGAATGAGCCACTGCCCATCCACCCAAGTTTTTAAAGTTTTAAAAAGTATTGATCTTTTACACAAATAGTAGCATTATTTATAATGCAGGGTCCTACTTTTATTTTATATATTTTTAAAGTACCAGTTACTGCAAGCTTTTTTTCTCCAAAATCCTCTTCTGCAATAGTGTCATTCTTGGCGCATCATAGCCTTAGTTGTTTTCCGCCACAAAACAACAATCTACTACTACTACTACTTTTGTATAACCGATAGTACCTCAAATGCATGGTTTATCATATACGATACACGCATTTTTTTTTCAAAAGCGAAATATATGCCGGAATATTTTTTTAAATCTTCGTAGTTTTTTCGGTGCAATAGACCGCAACATTTTTTTTTTAGGAATATAAAAAGCCATGCATTGTGGGGTCTCGAATGCAACATCAGGTTCGTTTGGGAAGCGTTTTTCTATTCATTTTAATTTTAATGTCTAACAACTCGGGCAGGTCTTCCTTTTTTTTAGCGCGTTTGTACGATTTGCGCACTTTGAATGCACGTTTCTACCCGCACGAAAAAAGCAATATCAGTTGCAGCGCGACTACTGGTATTGAAGAGAAAATTTACTTCCTAGCGTTCCAGGAGACGAAATGCCACTGACGACGAAACAGAACAAGCGCTGTTTCCTTTCTTTAGTCGTTACGAGGTGTGGAGTCAGTCATTACAGTCATTCGGAGGCAGTTTTTTTGGTTTCATCAGCGCAGCAGTGAACATTTGAATGTCGTCGTTGATGAGCTGGATGTTTTTTGTTTTGTGTGCCACTTCATTTGCACCGTGACTGGCGACTCATGTGGCATCTATGCGCCCAGCAGGGCGAACGAGAGAATACTTTTCTTCCAGTTCTTCAGCCCGTACATGCAGCGACAGAATAGTGTTCCTTTGAGAGACTTAATTGGCGAGGTAGCCGGGCTGATCGAAGATCAGGTGGCCGCATGCCAGCAGCAGCGTGGCCAGTTATCTCAACCGAAATGTTGCAAGAATACGAACTGGAAGACATAGCGCCTGAGTAGGCCAATCGCGACACTCTCGTTGTACTCATTTCCAAAGTCAATTTAACGCGTCTAGACCGAGCTCATGTCGGCGAAGCAATCCACCAATGCATCAAGCTTGCCGAAGCCTCTTTTTTTCATAGATCATTGTTTAGTCACTGTAACGCCATAAAATAACAAGCAGCCTGGGACAAATTTAGTTGGCACTTGTAGAAAATGAATAATCGGTTGCTAGACGACGCTGTTTTTGTTGAGAGCGTAAAAGAAACTCTAATGAAATTGCCCCGGGAAAAGAATCATCCCTTCTAAAAAATGGGAATATTTTAAAGAAGAGGTTAAACAAATGGCAATTGAAAGGTCTTCTCTACTTGCAAAAAGACGTGTCGAGAAAGAAGGAGAAGGAATTGCGAAAGTAGTGGCATGAACCTTTCGAAAATGAAAATAAAAACCCGTGCACGAACGTGGCAGAAATAAAAGAAGTAAGAAGCCAGTTAGTAACATACGCTAAGAGCGTCATCGCGGTGCGATCGTGCGACTAGAGAAGACAAGTTTCTGCTTAGGCGAGCAGCCCGCTCGGCGGCCTGGCCGGAGAAGTACGCACAAGATAAGGAAATGACCATGATTAGTCACAATTGCATATAAGTGGTGACAAAATCGTTTATAGAGAACGCCCTTCTTGATCATTATAAGCAAAATTTGAGACTGCCAACACCAGATTAACATATGACGGGATTGACAGCTTACTGCAAAATGCAAAGAACACCAGCTTTACAGATGATAAAAAAGTAGTGGTTGGAGTGAAACCACTACGCTCGGAGAAATAGAACGGGGCAATAGAAGATTTGCCGGTTCTGTAAAACGCCTGGACCCACGGAGTAGTCGGTCAGGCATACCAGAGTAGTATCAAAGACTTCATAGCCCATTTTTATTCCTGGAAAATACTTGCCAGGCGTATGAATTCAAAGCATTACCATCCAGCTTCTCGAAAATGATACACTGTGCTTATGCCGAAGGTACCTGATGCGAATGCGGCAAGGCGCGCAGGCGAGTACCGACCGATCACTTTATGCAGCGTCGACTATAAAAATTTTTAGCAGCCGGTTTCAATCCATTGTGACTCAGCAGGTCATGTGCAATTCTAGTAGGTGAACACAAACTATGCGTAAATGGGGAAGGTATCCACACAACATGCATGTCACACGAACAATTCTGTGACACTGCTAGTAATCGAAGGAGCGCTATGGCAATGAGGCAGATAGACCTGCCACGAGGCTCCTTTGATTGTTCCGACACGGAAGCAGCAAGAGAACGCGCTGATGTGCGGGGAGTTCTTATGTAGGGGAACAACGCATACGCCCTGGTTGCGTGCTACACAGTCAGTTATAATAATTCCTCTGAACTGCACCTGTATTCTCTCTCCATTAGTACAGAGGTGTCCCATGTCACCGTTGTTGTTTGCGTTGAACTTGGAGCCCTTTTTGTTGGAGGTGTTGGTCTCAAGTGAACATGTGCACGGCTTTAGAATGGACTTCAGTCGAGACAAAAGTAAAGGTCTTACGCAGATGATATGCTGCCAGCTTTGTAGTGATAAATGAAGCGTAGAAGAAGCTTGAACCGGGATTACTGTCATTTCGGTGCCACCACGGGTGCAGGATCAACCTCGATAAGTGCTTGCGGTGTGTTTGACACTGTACTTGGGCTACGACACCAGCTTTGTACGAGCAGAGCCTGATGGGGAGTGCACCCGAGCGAATACTCCAGGGGTCCCACTACAGCACCTGAGCAAAAACGAAGTTCTTCAAAATGTCGTCGTGAACATAAAGAAAGCACAGACTCATGGCAACGTGACGTGCCTGTTCTGCGCGAGCAACCCTGTAGCAATGCAACTGAAATCCAGCGCCG
>JAZHYW010060249.1:0-13792 GCA_037355805.1 Ixodes ricinus | reverse complement strand
TGGCTTAATAGCCATTGTAACCATGTATTTCAATGCCGTGCTGTAAACTATTACAACTTTTACCTTGCCTTATTTACGTGTGCTGTTGTTTCCTGGTCTAAATGATGTGAGACTAGTTGCTTGTTTTCTTCTTTGTATCTTATAAAGCATTACTTTTTCAGCCCACCTTGCCTCAGTTTTTTGGACGTAAGTTCAACGTTAAAACACGTGATAAAAATTCGTCACGGCTTATAGCCATTTCTTACAAGTTAACGTCGGGTGGTCCTCGGATGGTTGAGGCAGCCATGAAGAAATATAAGATTATCATCCCTTTGCGACCGTCGCCTGGGTGGTTTGTCGCATAAATGAACACAAGAATGAGTGACAAATGAAGCGAGCTGAATAATGTCAAGAAAAGAAGAAGACGGGCAGAAAAGAAGATAGAGAAGTTAACCTGGGGTACTTAAGATCATACTAAAGAGAATCTCGGTGTTTATTACGTCCGTTTCGTTCCACCATGTAAATGTGTACCAGTGCGGCTTTTGCAAATTTATAAGAAATATAAAAGGTGTTAAGAAATGTATATAATATTGCGTGATATAAAACTGACGTTCCACTCCTGTAAAGCGCCCAGAAGGGCGCACAGTATTTACAAATAAAGAAATAAATAAAATAGCAAAAAAACAATGCTTCCGAGTTTTAGATGTTCCTACCAAATATCAAATGTTTGGCCTTTTGCAACCAAGGAAATATGCATTTAATTTAAAATGCTCACCATCCGACGAACCGATAAGTCGCAGCTAATTCCACGCTCAAACTACTTGCAACCCGCTTCTTTAAAGTCGCAACCTGTTTTTATGTGAAGGCAGAGTAATGTAGCTCCAATACATTGAAGCATCATGTTGCCAACGATCGTGCCGCAGCGCGTAATAGACGCCGCGGAACTACAGCTGGCAGATCATGGCTGTATCAGAACTCCTATGTGTGCACTATAGCAAACCTGCACCAAAGATTCATATTTTCGCGCTCTGCAGCCGCGCATGCGCATACCTTCTGGGTAACGCGCCGGCGTCGCCACCTGTCGCGATCAATACCACGCGCTTCACGCGAGCCGCTCCGGTCCCAACACTACCCAAGCATTCTAGTACACTGTAATATTCAGCAAGGCGGTAAGTAGGGCGAGTTGGTTCTACATCTAGCGTATTACTGCCAAGCATCAAGGAGAATGCCGGGATTGTGTTCCACGCGCCGCACGTGCTGGCCTCAGCAGTAGTAACTTTTCTAAAGCAAATACCTAAAACAAAATGGCATCTTGCACGCGCGTTCGTCAACGCTTTATTTTGGTTATTTACTTCGAATCTTTTATACGAGGAAAGCCTGCGCGTGTGGCGCGTGGGAACACCACTCTCTGCATTCTCCTTGAAGCTTGGGTAATAGAGGAAATGGTCTATACAACCTGGTAGGTTGGAACGCCGATGTAGTTAAGACGTTGAATGCCTGCCGCCCCAGCGCCACTCACGGAAGTATAGCCCCATTCAGAGACAACTTGGGCTTGAACGGAACTCGCAAAGCTTGACGAAGAGATCCACATTGCTTCCGTAACGTGCATTCCGCACCGTTAAGACGTCCGTCCTTAGCAGACCATAGGGGCAAGAGCTTGATCTGAGCGTACGTTTACGCGACTTCGCGAGGCCAACTATCATAGAGGTATTACAATAAACGCTAGAGGCTCAGCTGGCGCTAGTGTGCTGTTGCATTTTGAAGCAGACAGCAAGCAGTCTAAATTTGACTTCCGGTAATGTATTCCTATGGGAAAAAGCGAGCGCATTTTCTCTCTGCGCTCGATTATAAGAGCAAATATCACGAATAACTTGTACGTACTAGGCACATTGGAACATTTCTCAGTCACGCAGACGAAATAAATGGTCAGTTACGGCGTTTTTTCTTTCAAATTCATCGCATTAAAAACGGTGCTAAAACGGCTTCGTACGTGTATTTTTGTGCACTGTCGGACACTGTTAGCGCGAACACGGCGTCGACGCTTTCCAACATGGGGGATATACGTGCCAAACGAACGAAGGACATGTAGAAAACCGAGAGAGACGGCAAGAACTACGCAGTAACACTGGATAAGTGACTCCTTGTGCTTGCAGACGATCAAAATAAATTGAAAGTCACGTAATATAGTCAGATTTGCAATAAATAAGTACTGCGAAGATGCTTGTTCTGGGTTCAAATGTTCAAACATCACCCGCACGCTCCAAATCTTTGCAAATAAGGGAGCCAGAGAGCAGGTGCCCGATAAAAACTGCCCGACATGGGAAATAATAAAAAGACATACCTTTCGCAGCTCACGTGCTTTATTTTTTGCGTTCGAATGTTTCTTTAACCGATCGTAAAGATGCGCACGACGGAGTCATTTTCATCCAATGACAGGACGGGCATATTAGCAATATATAAGCACCACCGAAATGCTAGCGAACCTGAACACACACTACATTCCTTTCGATCGTTAGTTTGCTTAGAACCGTCGCTCGTTTTCACATACCTTCCTTGAAACAGGGTTTGGGCCTGAAATAGAGCGAAGTTTAACATCGCTCAGTGGTAAAGAAAAATGCTGTAACTAAAGCAATTACACTTTCACAATACCAATAAAGGTACATACTATCCGTTACAACCGATATGACAAAAGTTATTCATGTTATTTTCCGGCGAAGAGACAAAATTCACGCGCGTTTTCCCATAGGAATACACAGGGAGGCTGGAAATGCAGACTGCATGCTGTCTGCTTCAATTTGCAACCGGAAGTCCCGTAGACACTAGCGCCAGCTGAGCCTCTAGCGTTTATTGTAATAACTCTATGCCAACTATAACCCCCTGATGCAATGTGAATAACGCACTCAACTATGGCCCCCATTGAATACGTCATATACATAGCTTGCAGGTGTCGCCATTGCTGGGTGCTGACGGGTATTTCTACTTACTGGCTCCCTCGAGTTTCTACTTGTGCGGTGTGAAACTAACACGGTGAACCGTACGCTCGCGGCACATAAAAGACCAGTATGGTAGCGAATGACCTTACGGGCAGTAGATTCCTCGGATATTATAGAAGGCGAGATTGTCACGCGTTGCCGCCACCAAACGGCAATGCTAGCTACTACAGTACCCTTGGCGACGACATACTCTATACTTTCGACCACTCCATCTGGAAACACTCCAGCACGCACCTCCCGAAGGGTTTAAAGCCCCTGTACTCAAGGAAAAGTGCCGCCATTCATTGTTGTTTAAATGCTCGGGACACGTGCCGCGCGCCACTTCTGGGAAGAACATGGCGTCTGAAATCTAGCTTATACTTCGTCTCACCTTAGTATGGACTACTGTTAGCCGCGCGTGCTAAAAGCGTAAGCTAGTTGTTTCGAACGAAGCCTCGGCGGCTGTACGAGCGCTCGTGCAGCGAGTGCTCAAGTTAAGGCAGTCAAGGTTAGCCGCACGCGCTAGCACAGCATTCGCGGTTAGTCCATGCTAAGGTGAGACGAAGTATAGTGCTGCGCTGTGACGTCTATGATCTTCCCAAGGGCTGCATGATGCACGTGCCTCGTGCATCGACGCACCTCGGGCTACTTTAAAACGTAAGGGGCTTTAGGGAGGGCCATGCTTGAAGCGGCGCCTCATGGCGGGGCCGAAACTCTTTTTTTTTTTTTTTCGTCTTTTCCGTGCTGCACCAGGTTGTGTTGGTCTCTACGGCGTTGGCGGCGCGCGGGCGCAGCCATTACCATCTGGTGTTGGTTGCAGGAACTACAAAAAAAGCAACCTAATTAACGAATTGGACTACTTCAGTATCCTTTCCATAACGAAAACACTTCACAGCGTGAACGCGCTTGAAACCAGAAAGCGCCATCAGCAGGCAGGTACCCACGGATAACAGAAGAACCCGACAAGGTAGGAGGACCGAGTTTTTGTTCCGCCTAGTGATAACGCCTCTCACTAGGCGGCGCTAAACTCGGCACTCAGCCGGGAGCAGGGTCTTCCATAAGAAGCGCTCAGATGACGTGGCGTAAGTATTCGCGTCTCCAGCTCGCCGCTCGCCCTCGCGCGGCGGAAACTGGAAGCGCTCTGGTGAGGGTCCCCCGATTCTCCTGCTCAGCGGGCACGGCGAAACTGCTCGCGATCATGGCTCGCGAAATGTCGTTTCCGAACGCAAACAACACTCTTCACTGTCCCAACGTGGTGCTGCAGCCGGTATGGGATTGAACCTTATTAGAGAGTTTGAGTATTGCGCATAGAAGCAAACGCAAGCGCTGTGCGTTTGCGTTAGGGTGGCTTGCTCCACGTTTCGCGCGCGCATCGTTGCCATGCTCCAGAAGCAAGACCGCAATTTTCGGGTTCCGCGCACGCGCAGCGTGGAACATGCAAAGCTAACGCGATCGCACAGCGGTTGCGTTCGCTCGTATATGCAATACTAAAACTCAACTGTTTCATCGGCTTCCAACGCCAACGAAACGGCTGCAGTCAGCAGATGCGAAAGCAGGTAGCGTTCCTTCGAACTGGAAAAGCTGAGGATGACAAAATGACGGCAAACAAATACCAAATTAAATGAATGTTAAAAAAATAATAATAATTAAAAAAAAAGTTTTTTTCGGGATTTGGTCTGGAAGGATATTATGGCGACTTTGGAAGTTTTTCCGATTGTCAAAAGTCGCACTTTAATAGCATCCTCAGTAATCTAATTTTACATGAATTTCTCACATTAGCTAGGGTTTTGTCATTGATTTTAGATTTTGTATATTTTAAAACTTGGTAATTAAAAATGCTGCAATTGGCACCAATGATGATAATTAGTACACTTTAGATTGTCATACTTGTTCGCGTGTTTGAAATTAGATCATATAAGCAATCATTTATTTTAGAGCTTGAAAATGAAGTATTAAAATATCTTAATATTAATATTAATATTAACACAAATCGCGTCAATGTATGCCCCCAATTACGCTATGATCAGAAAAATACGGCATTTAACCATTACCGTTTTTTCTGAAAGGTGTCATTTTGTTTTCTTTTTATCACATGAAGACCTCTGACATCGTTATCAAGATAGACCAACAGTCTAACACTGATGCAATATAAACTCACGCGTCACGCGTTGCTTTAAAAACACGCAAACTTCAGCTGCCTCACTCGGATTCCGTCTTTGAATTTTTCGAGTGAGAACAGCGTTTCTTAATTCATGCGTTTTGTGAACATATCATATAAACTGGATTTATTCTGTCATTCTGGTTCTGGGAAAGGATACTAAAGCAATTAATTTCCTAAATACCCCAAAAGCAATTGAAAGCGCCCGCAGTTCATTGTTTCATATGACAATTATGTGAGCCAGAAAAGGTAGCAAGAACGCACAAATATCCGCACTGAATTTTTCAACAACTACAGCATTATATGTTACCTCCAAGGTGTGATGAAAGACCCTGTCTTTAAAGGGACAAACGTTTCCGCGAAACACTTCTTTAACTAAATAATTACGGTGTGAGACACATTTTGAATTATGAAAGAATCTGAAATTAAGACCGATACCGAGAAACTAAATCCAAAATATAGGTAAGTTTCGGTTTTGCTCCGGAATTAAAACGTACCTCCTGGACTAAATATTACGCTAAATGCCGTTTTTGTTTTCAGGATAAAGAGGTGACCTGCGCTTATAACACCCTAGCTCCCTAGCATTACCAGAAATAATTTGTGTCGCTCAGTGAAGCCAGCAAACCAGACAGGCTCAGCAGCGGCACGGACCTCCGACCCTCACTAAACCGGCCATCTTGGAAAACGAGTGGCGCCACCTATAGCGAATTGGAGTCGCGAATAGAGTTGGTCGTGCCCTTGGCAGTGCAGGAACTATTGACGTCAACTATTGACGCCCTTTTCAAAGTCGACGTCAACACGTGTCTGGTATTGCTTGCTCACATACCCTGAGCATGGATTGGACACGAGGGCTACGTCACAGTTCGGCGTGAACTCGGAATCAATCAGGCGCATTCGTATCCAAGCAATGGTGACCACCAATGCTGCTTCGGGGACTTTTGAAAAGGGTCTATGTTGCACGGAGCATTCAGGAAAGGCGCCATCTTTTTACCTTGTCCGCGGAGGAGTCCGCCTTGCGTTTTGGACCATCGCGCTGAGTACACGAGCTCCGAACACCGCCATCAGAAGGACGAGAAGACTTGCGCTTGTGCGCCTCTATGTTGTGCCGCTTGGCGCTGGTCAAGTAGTGTCTGCCAAATGAGTTCTTCGTACACAAGGTTGCACCGCACTTGAGAAAGTCGCATCGCCATCGGGACAGCTGGCCATCCCGCGAGGAAAACGTGAACCAATATCCACGGTGCATGGCCTTGAGGCCCATATTCGTTTGCAAGGTAAACACTTTCTCAGTGGTTCGAGCCTTCGATGGGGCCGCGGAAGACTTAGCTTTGTTGCCGCCAGTCGAGCTGGTGTGCACAGCAGGCTCGAGGAACACCTTGAAAGTGGACGCAGAGGACGCCATTGCAGTGCTGTCAACCAGACTGCTCCGAATGCGCGCTCCGAGTCCCACGTGATCTATTGGTCACACCGGGATATGCGTCCTGTAAAAACAAAGCTGTGAGATTCACTCGGCAGAATAGGAAACCAGAGCTGCCCTAAAATGCGAGAGCATTTAGCAGTAGCTGTAGTTTAAAGGGGAGACGGAACAATTTTTGTACTTTCAGTAAATACAGCTTAGTCCTGGACATTTACAACCTATAAAACACTCGTAGTATTTTTGTCCCCACACAATAGCAGTCCCAAAAAAATACGAGAAAAAATTAGCACTTATGCGCTAATATACAATATACAGTCAAAAAGTCAAAGTCAAAGTAAAATTGGACGTTTTAGTGATTTATACAGCGTAAGGTCGGTCTGCCAGTCGAGGCGAAACTGGTTTACACTGTTGATGAGCAATTTTGCCAGTGCAGTACGACTGCTAACCTGGGGTCTTCAACGTGCTCACGCAATAGTGATACACGACCGCACGCCGGTACGATGCTCATCCAGATCGAAACGGTCAGGGCTCGAACCCAGGATCCTGCAGCGCGAGCTTTCACTCCACGCGCGTCGAGCTGGGTGTGCGCTTTAGCCCACTCGGCCACCGATCCCCCTTTTTTTCTTTTTCTTTTGAGCAAATGTTTATTTACAGGTTAAAAACATAAGTAGCAAGAATGAAAAAAATGAGGTATATATATATATATGCTAGAGCAAAAAAGAAAACGTTACATACTTTAGACTTTACATTCAATGACCCAGGTGCAAAGCAAATCAGTTAAAGGCTACAACATTGTTAAAGAGTGCAGTAACCTCAGCTCTGTATGTGTATTACACTCAAAGAAATTTAAAAAAAAATTAGATTGAGGCATTTGCGAAGGCAACGGGTAGTCTTCTCGAAGTATGAAAATTTCGTGCTACCTTTTGACCTTTTCCCAGAGTGTTTCTCAGATTGCTTTTCTATTTCAACTGGTTCTAAAGCTCAAATAGTCCAGTCCAATTTGTTAGCAAAGTGTCGCCGCGCAGGATAAGGGTTCAGTGTGCACTCTGTCATGTCTACTCTTGACCGCCATAGGTAATGTAGTCCTACAACCATGATTATCTCCGTCAGGTCAGTCAGCGTCCTTTTGTCGTGCAGCCGTAGGAATTTCAAAGTATATCAGCTGATTGACTCTTCTGGTCATCGTGGCCGGACAGGATGGAATCCTGCTCGGTGATGGGAGCTTTGGGAGATGACGAATTCGCTCGCCTTTTCCTCCTCCTCTCTGACTCCGCCCTCTCCCCTTGAGATGTGGAGCCAGGATCTGACGTGCACAGAATTTGTTCTCCCTTTCTTTTCCCAAGCATTTCTTTGTCGCTGGTTTCACCCATTTCGGACGCCTCTTCGTCTGACTTCATTGGTTCTTCAGCTTGGTCTTCAGCTTGGTCTTCAGGGACAAGATCACTGAACGAGTTGGAGATAGCAACATTGTTCACTGTCTCCTTCGTTGCAGGGCGTGACGACGCCGACCAGTCTTCGCACTTCTCAGTCCGTGAGACTGCCTCTACGTGGGTTGTGCTGTGAGCGGTACTGACCTCTGCCGAAACCTCTGTTTGTGCTGTTTCTTCTGCGTCCATCAAGTGTTCTGTAAGAATCTGGAGAGATGCAGCCGTTCGGTTGGCGTACGTTTGAATACAGTCTTCGGGATCGTGGCCGAATTTTCGGCACACGCTACACCAGGGAGCGCGGCACTGGCCTCGGACGTGTCCGACTTGCCTGCATCGTAGACATTGCGGTGCTCTGCCAGGTACGGAGACAAGTACGGTGGTTCCCAGAATCTTGAGCTGATGCGGCAAGCTGTCCGCAGTCACACCTTCGTTCAATTCAATTGACAGTATTCTTGTGGTTGTCTCTACTTCTTCGAAGCCGGAGTAGTGCCACTTGTCTCGAACGATGCTTTTTATTTTTCCAAACGTAGTAAAAGCACTTGCTACGTTTGCATCTGGGACACTAGTTGGAACCCAGTGCACCTTCATGGACAGCGCAGTCTTGTTCCCGTCTATTATCAAACATGTCTTGTTCTTTACTTGTATCTCTCGGAGCTGGAGCAATCTTTCTTTTTTTTTGGCAGAACGCACTGTGAGCAGCCACACGTGATTGTACTGGTAGGCCCCAAGCGAAGCTAGCTCGTTTGGGTTGATGATCTTCTTCAAAGCAGGTCCAAAATCGTCGATGCGGTATGGCCGAGCTGATGGGTCCCCATGAAGAATCAGTGAGTTTTCAAGCAGCTTACCGTTGGGAAGAGGTGGCAGTAAAATCTTGTACTCCGTTGTACTTGGTGCAGAGGAGGCAGAAGCAGAAATGATATCAGAATATTCCCGGCTAGGCTTAGCCGTTGAGATTTCCTTTACGGAGCCCATTTCCAACGCGGCCGTTCAGCTCGTCGTCGTCTTCGAACTCCTCGGCCACCGATCCCCCATATGCAGTCAAAGCGATAGCTTCGATGTCACGGCAAAGTCACTGGTCATCGGCATCACGTTCACGCACCCTGGGGTGCGTGAACAAGCTTTCGGAACAAAATAGACATCTCACCATTTTGTTCTCGAAGGCTTTTACTCCTCTTTTTTATTTCTTTGCTCCGAGCGCGTAAAAGCGCGTCTATCAGCACGAGGTTTTCCTATTGACAGTGCTACAGCAGTATTTTATTAGAAGCAATTTGTTTTTCCAGACACCGCTTGCATTGGGCATCGCGTACTACAAAAACCCTATATATCACTGGTTGTTAACTTGCGTGGTGTAGCTCAGTAACGCCTGCGTTTCGCACGGCAGCGAACCCGGGTTCGATCCATGCGGGCAGCGGGCGCTCTTTTTCAATGATTTCGCGCCTACGACGGGCACCGTACAACGCAAACTACAACATTAACAACTTCAACCTCAACAACTACAACAACAACGGACGTCACTTCCAGAGGCGAAGAGCCCATAATCTCTATCACTGTAAAACGAACAGTGTTCACCACTGTTCTCTATTGTAGTAGGCTCGATCGCGGATCGGCAGCCAGTCGGTGTCGCCACCGGGGCCATCGCTTGACACCAGGCAATACACGCAAGTCTATGGGAGAAACGCACAAAAGTAAGAATATTGAAGCATATACGCTGTGCTCGGAGGCGAGTATTTTATGGTGTGTTGCGATCCTTATGTTGGGTGTTTGGAGATCGAATAGGTATTTGTGAAACGTTCGAACACCGATTAAAAAAATCAAACCTACCGGAGCACCTACACTCTAAGAAAAAAGGAGGAGAAAGGTAGCAACGGCGACTGTTCCTCCTTGTTGTGGTCAAGTTGCCCAGAGAAGGGAGGAACGGAAGTTTGGATGAAAGGAGGAGATCCAGTTCCTCCCTGTTCAGTTGGCGCAGGGGTAGAACACCGCACTACTGACCAAGTGGTCGAAGGTTCGATCCCTGGAAGAGCGGTGTTTTTTTTTGTTTTTTCGTTAAGTTTTTTTTAATTTTTTATTTAACAAAACAGGCATAAACAAACCCAGACCGATGGAAGGAAAATTAAAGTCCTCATTATCCCCGACGCCAAGGAAAACTATACAAATATCATTGCTACAAGCTTCATCAGCGCGCTGTTTGATAAACAAGATTTGGGCACCCAGGTTGGATCTAAGCCGTTTACGCAGGGGCCAAGACGACGAGGTCGGTCCTTCAGTCGTTTCTTTTGCCGCGGCGTTTTCGACATTCACAAAGAAAGAAGTTTAAACACATCCGTCATAAACCGCTAAGCTTCGAAACGATGCCGACACTGCTACGCACACTGGGCGGCTGCGATCAGCTGCGATAGCGGCGGGCTTCGGGCCTCGGCCTCTTCGGTCACATTTCGTAACTCGGCTGCCTCGGCCGCCTCGACTGCCGGGCCCTGACCCTGCACTCTAAGAAAAAATGGAGGTAAAAGGTAGCAACGGCGCGTCTTCCTCCCTTCTACTGACGCGCCCCCAAGCGGACTCGAGAAGAAGGGAGGCATCTTCTTTCGGTTTCGTTTTTCGAGCACGTCGCGCACGTTGTTAAATAAATGTTGTTGAGTTGATTGAGCTTCAGCGGCAGCGAAGGCCGCCGTTAATTCCGTCTTCTAGTCCAAATGTGCAGAACATTTCGGTTGCATTGACGTTTTTACCACTAATTTTTTCGAACGAACAAACGAAGCCGCTAGAAACAGCGAAGTTCCGGAGCAGTGCCAGCAGCGCTACGTACACTGGGTAAGACGGCAGTCTCTGGATTGCGGGGCGTACGCGGAACTACAGTAGTGGAACCACACGGAACTGCATCGACGTTTTTCGACGTTATGGAAATCGCAGGAACTGTGTCCAAGGCAGGCAGGTTTTCCTGCCGGCTGCCTGGGTGCCTTCCGTGCTGAGTTCGGTTCTGTTTTCCCGTGCCGAGTGCCAACCGGCGTTCAACGTGGTTTTGTATTTCTGCGTGTCAGCAACATAGCAGCAACATCGTGATGGCAGTGTTGTGCGTAGTGAACAGAAGACTGGAATTATCGCCGATGTGATCGTGTGTTCGCGTATCAGTGGTATAACAACAAGATGACGTAAACTGTCGGGCATTGATGCCGCTGGTCGGGCCGTGATCGGAGGGGGCGGGGTGTCGCAGGTTGACATTCCGCTTTATATTAAAGAGTTTAAGACCACTTGAGAAATTAGGTGCAGTCGATCGACGTGCGGATAATCATTTTGGAACGCTGGTCTGAACGGTAAGTTCCTATCGTACAGTGGCCAATGTGACTGCCGGTCCCCGAGAGCGATTGCGCTCTGGGTGAAAAGACTAAACGGTACGAAATAATGACGGAAAGTACGTCTATTTACAATGAAATTTTAGCATAAAAAAGGTAAAATCGAAAAAAAAGCTATCCTTTATTTTGCTGTTTAAATATACTACGGTTCCTGGAGAAACTGCCCTCCAAGTGGCGCGCTGGGATGACCGCTAGACGTTTTCGAGCTCGTCACGGGTAGCTCCGTACACTTAACACCTGCCGCAAGTCGCGGCTTTGACTGCGTTCAAGTTGATCGAAAAGCGATTTCTCTGCCCGTGAAGCATCACTTCCAGCTGAGTGAATATCCGCTCTACACAGATTAATTCAAGAAGGCAATCGCAGCCGTGCGCGAACAGCGCCAATAGAAAAACAAACACTACAATAGAAATACTGGCTAGGAAGTGCCGTGCGGGGAAACAAACCCAGGCTTGGAACCGCATTGGAGCGGCTCGATTTATTGGCTTTCAAATAATTACGGCATGATCGAGCGTTTTCTTTTTAATAAGAGATTCATCCCCTGAGCCATTAAAAATACTCTCAGATGTATGACATTGCTGGAAAAAAACATGCTGGGAATATTTTTATTGCTTAGGAGTCACCGAAAAATTCCATACGTTCAAAACGACCAGTATAAAAGACGGAAACTCAGAGCTCGGGAGTAGTGATCGGGTTAGCGTATTGTTGTATTGCTGTTTGTATACTGTTGTATTGATGTATGTGTGTATGTATATGCGCTCTATGTATGTTCAGTTGATGCTTGTACCGTAGTACGCGTAATGTGTCTACCTGTGTGAAATAGAGGGTCCCGATGCGCAATGGTGGCGTGAGAAAGTAAAATATTTTTTTTAGAACATGAATTAGTGGTAACTAGCGCCACCTAGCCTAGCTACTTGCGATCAATCTGCTTGACCCTGCCATCTGGTGGCAAGCGATTTAACCTCCTTTTACGCTACGCGGCTACGCCATAATTTCATGTTACCGTGCTGAAACGAGCCAAGAGGCTGCTTCGGATTTGCTTTTTCTGAGAGCGGCTTTTGGTTTTGCGGGCGAATGGTTTACCACTCCTTCGTGATGTGCGGTTGACGCAACGGTTGACGAAGGAATTGTGGCTCGAGGAATAGCAAAGGTAAGACATAAAGTGCGCCAACTGGTGGCCGGTTGTCTTCGTTTAACATCGCAGTGCTGACGATGAGACGACTGAGTGACTGCATGCTTTCGAAACGTAAGTTCCTTTACCTGCAGGGGGAAGCCGCGGCCTCGGAAATAAATACAGCTCGCGGAAAGCTCGTGTTACGTTTTTATTTGCTGCTCCTCCGCTCCGTACAATAGACTTCGTGTTCTCGTTAAGCCTTATTGAGCTCGATTTGCTCGATTTGTGGCCGCCATATTGAGATGCAGGCGACGGAGGAACTTTTGCTCCCCTGCTTTAGGGACGAAAGTTTCTCCCTTTCCGTAGGAACATATGTGTCAAGAGCGTTCCTCCCTTTAGGGAGGACTATACAGACCCTTTTTTCTAAGAAAGTACGGCTGAGCTGGCAAGCTTGCTCAAGTAGTGGAGTAAACAAAGGAACTTGCCGTCAATGAGACCGTCATCGGGGAAGCCCAGAGGTTGATGAATGACAAAGGAATTCCGTCTCGACAGCGGCTTTCCGAAACTGAGCGAATTCCGCGTAGCAAAGCATTCGAGCTTGTCGTCTGCTAAACCCAACCCAACGAAATTGCCACCGCACTCTAAGAAAGAATAAACAAAACAGATAGCGACGGCCAGTCTTCCCCTCTTCTACTGACGCGCCCCCTAGAGCACTCATATAGCTCCTACGGAGCAGAGTAGCGCAATCCTTTTGATCCGCGTGTTTTGCCGACAATATGGCGGACAGAGCAGCTCGGCGCGAGTCACGTGGTAGTCAGGGTTCCAGGAGGCGGCCCGCCCTATGGGAGAATACATAGAGATCGACGCAACACGGCTAATTAAAAATAAACGGGGAGTTCACACTTTTCAAAACTAGCCTGTCGTGAAGTTGGTAAAGCACTAAACACATTATCAAAGTTTTAATAATATCCGATGCGTGTGCAAATTTTGAGAAGGCAATTTCCAAGGCGATGGCGTTTGAAGCAGACGATTTTTGCACGCAGCGGAGATAGGCTCTTTGGGTTGGCCGGAGCGGGTCACGTGAACGCTGTGACGTCGCCGCGTCGTCTGCTGCATAAGGCCGCTCGTGCAATTTTTAAAAACAAATTACGTCCTTACTTCGCACACAACTCAGCGCAAAAGATTCTAAAATGTTTCTTTATTATGTCAAAAACTATTGTCGCTCCGTACATCTCCACAACATTGAAGAAACAACGATTTTCTCGCGTTCCCCATGCATTTCTGACCGCAGTTGGAACCTCCGGGCGTTCGCCGCTAGTCGCCGAGAGACGGCGTTCTAGATTGCGCTACTCTGCTCCGAAGGAGCTATATAGTGCTCTAG